>JAINDJ010000010.1:180184-185184 GCA_019845555.1 Aristolochia fimbriata
GTTTCAGCCTTGCGACCATACTCCCCGGAACCCAAAACTTTGATTTCTCATAAGGTGCGGTGAGTCCTAAAAGCAACATCCGCCCGATCCCTGGTGGCATCGTTTATGGTTGAGACTAGGGCGGTATCTGATGGTCTTGAGCCCCCAACTTTTCGTTCTTGATTAATGAAAACATCCTTGGCAAATGCTTTTCGCGGTTGTTAGTCTTTCATAAATCCAAAATTTCACCTCGACTATGAAATCTGAATGCCCCGGTGTCCCTGTTAATCATTACTCCGATCCGAAGGCCAACACAATAGGACCGAAATCCTGTGATGTTATCCCATGCTAATGTATCCAGGCGTAGGCTTGCTTTGAGCACTCTAATTTCTTCAAAGTAACAGCACGGGAGGCCGCGACCCGGCCAGTTAAGGCCAGGGCGCGCATCGCCCGGTAGAAGGGGCGAGTCGACCTGTGCACACCCCTGGGCGGACCGATCGACCAACCCAAGGTCCAACTTCTGAGCTTTTTAACTGCAACAACTTAAATATACGCTATTGGGCTGGAATTACAGCGGCTGCTGGCACGGGACTTGCCCTCAATGGATCCTCGTTAAAGGGATTTAGGTTGTACTCATTCCAATTACCAGGACTCGAGAGCCCGGTATTGTTATTTATTGTCCCTACCTCCCGTGTCGGGGATTGGGTAATTTCTTGGCGCTGCTGCCTTCCTTGGATGTGGTAGCCGTTTCTCAGGCTCCCTCTCGGAATCGAACCCTAATTCTCCGTCACCCGTCAATACCATGGTAGGCCCCTATCCTACCATCGAAAAGTTGATAGGGCAGAAATTTGAATGATCGTCGTCGCCCGACACGAGAGCCATGCGATCCGTCGAGTTATCATGAATCATCAAAACAACGGGCAAAGCCAGCGTTGACCTTTATCTAATAAATGCATCCCTTCCAGAAGTCGGGGTTTGGGGCGCGTTATTAGCTCTAGAATTACTACGGTTATCCGGTAGCAGGTACCATCAAACAAACTATAACTGATTTAATGAGCCATTCGCGGTTTCCACGGTCTGAATTTGTTCATACTTACACATGCATGGCTTAATCTTTGAGACAAGCATATGACTACTGGCAGGATCAACCAGGTAGCATCCTCGAGAGACCCGCGGCGCCTCAACACAGCGCCCGATCGCGAGTGCGCCTCAACACCGGGCGGGGGGCATCGGCGGTCGAGCAAAAGTTGAAGGCGATCAGACTTCGTTTGCGAATCAACCAAGTCCATCGGGGACTGCCGCATTCACATGGGTCCATGAACACTTTCGTCGTCCGGCGTTCGAGCACACCAGCGTGAGACTAAGCGGGGGGGAAAAATAAATAGGGCGCCCGATTGCGCCCGCCCGTACCCGCCGCGACCGCGGGTCCGGCGGCGGGTTTCAAAGGGACTATACATCAAAGCGAGCTGCCCCTTTCGGGGAAAAAACACAAAGCACCAGGGGAATGCCAGCGACCCAACAAGGCCCGCGGGAGGTCCGTGCGGTGAAGGGAAAACGGCCCGACGAGGCGGCGGCTCATCTGACGGGAAGCACCACTTTCAGCGCATGTCCAGCGTGCACCACTTCGCCGCAGCGCCCAGCGTCCGCCGCCCGATGCCCGGCCCGTGCATGGCGAGCCAACAAAAAAGCCATAAAGCCCGCCTGAGCAAAAGAATCAAGATCGGGAGGGGGGCACCGAGCGGTCCAGCGAGAGGCGTGAAAGATCAAAAAAAAACTTCGAGTTGGGCAAAAGGGTCAGCGAGCCCACTTGGGCCTTTCCCTGCTTGCGAGAAAGAGCTGAAGGCCATCATGCAGCGAGGCGAGGGGCAAATGGCCTTTGCTGCTCTCACGTTGAGGGGCAAGCCATTGCCTGAGGCCTTGGGGGCAACAAGCCCTACCTAGGCCGCTTGAGGAGGGGCGACAGGCCTTTCCTTTCCTGAGCAGAGGGGGGCCAGCAGGCCCAGGCTTACCCGCCAGCGTCTGCGACTCATAGCAGCCCTACAGCGCCCGCCAAATCCGTTCCCACCTATTTAAAATCCCAAAAATATCCCTCAGCCACGCCAGAACCCCGCAAAAGTGTCTGTGCCGTCACCACAGTGGGGCCCACCGCGAGCAGGCACTTAGGGCGCCTAGCTGACCCCCAGCCCCCCCGCCAGGGAGGGCAGGCCAGACAAGCAAGCGCGCGCGCCTCTGGTGTGCTGCCCAGCCCCTAGCCTTGCCTTGCGCGCTGGGGGGGCCTGCCCCATCTTGCGCGCTTGGCTTGGAGGGGGGCCTGCCCTGCCCCCCGCGCCCCCTGGCCTGGCTGGCCTGCCCCTGCCCTGCGCCGCCCAAGGCGACAGGCCAGCCCCATCTTGCCGCCCCAGGAGGGCTGGCCTGCCCCAAGCGCGACAGCGCCTGGTGGGGCTGGCCAGCCCCACCCCATCTCTTGCCTTGCCCCCTGCCTGGTGGGGATGGCCTGCCCCTTGCGGCGCAATCCGTTCCCGCCGCCAACCCGTTCCGCCCTATGGGAAATCCCAAAAATATCCCTCAACCCGCGGTTACCCGCAAAAGTGTGTCTGTACCGTCACCCGCGGGTGGGGCCCACCGCGAGGGGTTCAAGGTCTTGGCGACCTGACCCCAGCGCCGCCATGATGGCGGCAGGCCAGCCCCATCTTGCCGCGCGGCAGGGAGGGCTGGCGTGCCCCAAAGCGCGACAGCGCCTGGTGGGGCTTGCCAGCCCCATCTTGCCTTGCCTCCCCCCCTGGTGAGCTGGCCTGCCCCTTGCGGCGCAATTCCGTCCGTTCCCTGTGTGGAAAATCCCAAAAATATCCCTCAGGCCGCGCGGTACCGCCAAAAGTGTGTATGCGTCACCACGTGGTGGGGCCCACCCATGGCGGGTTCAAGGTCGGCCTGACCCTGACCCCCCGTCCGTCGGGGTGGGGCAGGCTTGCCCCCCTTGCCTTGCGCGCGCCTGGTGGTGGGGCCTGCCTGCCCCAAGCCTTGCGCGCCTGGCCCCTGGATGGCTGGCCTGCCCCTTGTCTTGTAGCCCGCCGCCAGGATGGGCTGGCCTGCCTGCCCCTTGCGCCTGCCTGGGGGGGCTGGCCTGCCCGTTCTTGGCGTGCCAGGGGGGCTGGCCTGCCCCCTCTGTCTTGTGGCGCCCTGGTTGGGCAGGCCTGCCCCTGGCCCGCCCTTGCCCTTGGCTAGCGCCAGGAGATCTGAGCCCGACCACTTCTTGGCTTGGCCCTTGGCCTGGTGGGGCTGGCCAGGCCCCCTTGTTGTGCCCCCTGGTGGTGGTGGGGGGCTTGCCCCTTGCGGCTCACGCCTGCAATGGCTGGCCTGCCCTTCTTGCCCCGCCCAGCAGCCTGGGCTGGGCTGCCCCATCTTGGCTTCAGCGCCTGCAAAGGCAGGCCTG
Source organism: Aristolochia fimbriata (assembly GCA_019845555.1). Lineage (NCBI taxonomy): Eukaryota > Viridiplantae > Streptophyta > Magnoliopsida > Piperales > Aristolochiaceae > Aristolochia > Aristolochia fimbriata. The sequence continues at coordinate 183,594 of JAINDJ010000010.1, forward strand.
CCCCATCTTGTGCCCCCCTGCTGGGCTTTCCTGCCGACCCATGGTGGAGTGCTGCATGAAACCAGCGCCGCGTGTACGGGGACGAGCGGGACCACAAATCTGTGGCCTTGCCTTGCCGCCGACCGACCAAGACCAAGGCCCAAGGCCCAAGACCAAAGCCAGGGTCTTGGCTTGCAGCAGCCTTGTGCGTCTTTTGATATATAGAACCCTGCGACTCGGAAGGGGACCAGGCGACACAGGCAGCGTCCCCATGCCTGTGGTGGGGGGGGGGGGGGGTGGGGAGGTGCTGACCCAACCAGCTTTTTTTAAGCTTTTGCCCAACTCGAAGGCAGCTTCGCACCTATAGAAAAACCCATTTTACCCTTTTCCCACCAGATACCGCAAAAAGTGTGCGTGCAGTCACCATGAGGTGGGGCCCAGCCTCTCCTGGCAACCCCATCTCCAGCAAACAGGTCATCGCCCGGCCCTGCGCCTTCGCGTGCTCCCCCCTGGGGGCTGGCCTGCGCCAAAGTGCGGCGCCCTGCAGGGGAACTGGCCCCCATGTATGTGGGCCCTTGTTGGGTTGGCCAGCGCCGCAGCGTGTGGGCCTCGCTGGGGCAGAGACCAGCGCCACTGCGCTGAGCGCCTGCTGGGGGACCGACCAGCGCCACTTGTGCCAGCGATCTTGGCGCCTTGCCGCCTGCTGGGGGCTGGCCCAGCATGCCACCAGCCCAGCGATCGCCTGCTGGGGCTGGCCTGCCCTTGTGTGGCCCTGCATGGGCTGGCTGGGCGCCTGTGCCCTCCTGTGTATGGCCTCTGGCTTGTGACAGACCTTCCCTTTCTTGTGGCGTGCATCTGCGGGGCATGCCCTGCCCCATGCCGATGGGTCCTAAACTTGCCAATGGCGCCAGCGGGCCCTTCCCTTGCGATTTCGCGTTGCTGGCCCTCCCTGGCCCTTGGCGATTTTTTTTGCCGTGCCGTTCGTTGCTTTCGCGTGCCCCTCGGTAGCGATTTTCGCGATTCGGCGCCGTTGACCCTGCCCCTCCCCTCGCGATGCCTTTGCTGGCGGTCGGGATGAAGGCATCTGTGAAACCGCCCGCCCCTTGCGGCGATATATCCGAGATTTATCGCGAAAACAAAAAACGGCGTCGGTATAATTTAAATTAAACTCTCAGCGGCGGCGCCGTCTTGTGATTTCTCGTCTTGCCGCTTCCGCGGCTGAGGTGGAGTCGGTATGCTGCGGTTAGCTTCAGCGGTCGCGTCGGCGCTTTATTAGCGTATCCAAACGCCTCCCCTTTGTTCTCTTACTACTCTGCCTTTTGGTGGGTGGGGCGGGGCTCAGCGGTCGCGGCGGGGGATTCTCCCCCTTTCCGCCGGCCCCTGCCCGCCCGAGCCAGCGGTTACTGCGGCGACCCGTAGGCGTGTCGCGGCGGGTGCTCTGATTCAGCCCCCACCAGCAGCCCAGCGGCGTTGCAGCGTGCCGGCCCGACAGCGTACCCCTGCCACCCTGCGCCAATCCACAGCCGTCCGCGGTCTTGGCGTGGGTCGGGGTTCGCTGGCCAGCGGCGGGGTTGGTCAGCCAGTTGGGGTTGCAAGGAGCTCTGTCGCTGGC
>JAINDJ010000010.1:190184-195184 GCA_019845555.1 Aristolochia fimbriata
AAGCTGGCGTGGAGGGTCACCTCCACATAGCTAGTTAGCAGGCTGAGGTCTGGTTAGTTAGCGGAATTAACCAGACAAATCGCTCCACCAACTAAGAGCGGCCATGCACCACCACCCATAGAATCAAGAAAAGAGCTCTCGGTCTGTCAATCCTTACTATGTCTGGACCTGGTAAGTTTCCCGTGTTGAGTCAAATTAAGCCGCGGAGGCTCCCTCCCTGGTGGTGCCCTTCCGTCAATTCCTTTAAGTTTCAGCCTTGCGACCATACTCCCCGGAACCCAAAACTTTGATTTCTCATAAGGTGCGGTGAGTCCTAAAAGCAACATCCGCCCGATCCCTGGTGGGCATCGTTTATGGTTGAGACTAGGGCGGTATCTGATGCGTCTTGAGCCCCCAACTTTTCGTTCTTGATTAATGAAAACATCCTTGGCAAATGCTTTTCGCGGTTGTTAGTCTTTCATAAATCCAAAATTTCACCTCGACTATGAAATCTGAAATGCCCCGACTGTCCCTGTTAATCATTACTCCGATCCGAAGGCCAACACAATAGGACCGAAATCCTGTGATGTTATCCCATGCTAATGTATCCAGGCGTAGGCTTGCTTTGAGCACTCTAATTTCTTCAAAGTAACAGCACGGAGGCCGCGACCCGACCAGTTAAGGCCAGGGCGCATCGCCCGGTAGAAGGGGCGAGTCGGACCTGTGCACACCCCAGGCGGACCGATCGACCAACCCAAGGTCCAACTTCTGAGCTTTTTAACTGCAACAACTTAAATATCGCTATTGGAGCTGGAATTACAGCGGCTGCTGGCACGGGACTTGCCCTCAATGGATCCTCGTTAAAGGGATTTAGATTGTACTCATTCCAATTACCAGACTCGAGAGCCGGTATTGTTATTTATTGTCACTACCTCCCGTGTCGGGATTGGGTAATTTCTTGGCCTGCTGCCTTCCTTGGATGTGGTAGCCGTTTCTCAGGCTCCCTCTCGGAATCGAACCCTAATTCTCCGTCACCCGTCAATACCATGGTAGGCCCCTATCCTACCATCGAAAGTTGATAGGGCAGAAATTTGAATGATGCGTCGCCCGACACGAGAGCCATGCGATCCGTCGAGTTATCATGAATCATCAAAACAACGGGCAAAGCCAGCGTTGACCTTTATCTAATAAATGCATCCCTTCCAGAAGTCGGGGTTTGGGGGGCGCGCGTATTAGCTCTAGAATTACTACGGTTATCCGGTAGCAGGTACCATCAAACAAACTATAACTGATTTAATGAGCCATTCGCGGTTTCCGCGGTCTGAATTTGTTCATACTTACACATGCATGGCTTAATCTTTGAGACAAGCATATGACTACTGGCAGGATCAACCAGGTAGCATCCTCTCGAGACGCGGCGCCTCAACCTCAACAGCGCCCGATCGCGAGTCGCCCTCAACACCGGGCGGGGGGCATCGGCGGTCGAGCAAAAAGTTGAAGCGATCAGACTTCGTTTGCGAATCAACCAAGTCCATCGGGACTGCCGCATTCACATGGGTCCATGAACACTTTCGTCGTCCGGCGTTCGAGCACACCAGCGTGAGACTAAGCGGGGGGAAAAATAGCGGGGCGCCGATTGCGCCCGCCCGTACCCCGCCGCGACCGGGGTCCGGCGGCGGGTTTCAAAGGGACTATACATCAAAGGCGAGCTGCCCCTTTCGGGAAAAACACACAAGCACCAGGGGAATGCCAGCGACCCAACAAGGCCCCATGGGGAGGTCCGTCTGATGAAGGGAAGGCAGGCGCGCACGACGGCGGCGGCTCATCTGGCGGAAAGCACCACTCAGCGCGTATGTCCAACGTGCACCACTTCGCCGCAGCGCCCATCCCGTCCGCCGCCCGATGCCCGGCCCGTGCATGGCGAAACCAACAAAGGCGCCATAAAGCGCCCGCCTGAGCAAGTCAAGATCGGGAGAGGGGGCACCGAGCGGTCCAGAGAGCGTGAAAGATCAAAAAACTTCGAGTTGGGCAAAAGGGTCGCGGACCCCACTTGGGCCTTTCCCTGCTTGCGAGAAGAGCTGAAGGCCATCGCCCATGAGCGAGGGGCAAATGGCCTTTGCACTGCTCTCACGTTGAGGGGCAAACCATTGCCTGAGGCCTTGGGGGGCAACAAGCCCCTACCTAGGCCTTGAGGAGGCGGCAGGCCTTTTTCTGAGCACGCATGGGGGGCCAACAGGCCCAGGCTTACCCGCCAGCGTCTGCTGCTCTCTCATAGCCTACCTACCGCGCCATGCCAAATCCGTTCCCACCTATTTAAAATCCCAAAAATATCCCTCAGCCACGCAGAAGAACCGCAAAAGTGTGCGTGTGCCGTCACCACAGTGGGGCCCACCGCGAGCAGGCACTTAGGGCGCCTAGCTGACCCCAGCGCCAGGGGGGGCAGGCCAGACAAGCGCGCGCTGCCCTGGGGTGGCTGCCCAGCCCCCCTGGCGCGCGCGCGCCGGTGGGGCAGGCCTGCCCCATCTTGCCTAGGAGCTAGGGAGCCCCTGCCCTGCCTTACGCCCGCCTGGAGTGGCTGGCCTGCCCCCTGCGCGCGCCGCGCCAAGGCGACAGGCCAGCCCCATGCGCGCCTCCGGGGGGGGCTGGCCTGCCCCAAGCGCGACGCGCCTGGTGGGGTGGCTGGCCAGCCCCATCTTGTGTGCCTGCGCCTGGTGGGGATGGCCTGCCCCTTGCGGCGCAATCCGTTCCGCCCCCAACCCGTTCCCGCCTATGGGAAATCCCAAAAATATCCCTCAGCCCGCAGCGGTACCGCCAAAAGTGTCTGTACCGTCACCCGCGGTGGGGCCCCGCGAGGGGGGTTCAAGGTCGCGGCGACCTGACCCCAGCGCCGCCATGGCGGCAGGCCAGCCCCATCTTGGCGCGCGCGGGGGAGGGGCTGGCGTGCCCCAAAGCGGCAGCGCCTGGTGGGGCTTGCCAGCCCCATCTTGTTGCAGCGCGCCTGCCTGGTGAGGGCCTGCCCCTGCCCCTTCGGCGCAATCCGTTCCCGCCGCCCGTTCCGTTCCCTTGTGGGAAATCCCAAAAATATCCCTCAGCCCGCAGCGGTACCGCAAAAGTGTCTGTACCGTCCTGCACGTGGTGGGGCCCATGGCGGGTTCAAGGTGCGGCGACCTGACCCCCCCCGCGCGTCGGTGGGGGGGCAGGGGCTGCCCCCTGCCCCTGCTGGCCTGGCTGGCTGGCTGGGCTGGCCTGCCCCAAGCCAGGCCTTGGGGCCTGGCCTGGCCCCCCCTGCCTTGTGTCCCTTGGCCCCTGGGATGGGCTGCCCTTGCCCCCGCGCCCTGGTGGGGCTGGCTGGCCTGCCCGTTCTTGCCCACGCGCCGGGTTCAGGGGGGCCACTGGCCTGCCCTCTGTCTTGCGCGCCTGGTTGGTTGGGCAGCCCTGCCCTTGGCCTGCCAGCCCCCAGAGATCTGAGCCCGACCACTTCTTGGCCTGGCCTGGCTGGTGGTGGGGCTGGCCCAGACCCTTCTTGTGCCTTGCCTGGTGGTGGGGCTTGCTTGCCCTTGCGCTCCAGCTCTGCCTGCAATGGCTGGCCTGCCCTTCTTGCGCCCCGCCCCAGCAGGGCTGGGCTGCCCCATCTTGGCTGGCTGGCCCCCTGCAAAGGCAGGCCTGCCCCATCTGTGCCAGCCTGGCTTTCCTGCCGACCCGCGGGTGAGTGCTGCATGAAACCAGCGCCGCGTGGCGCGGGGACGAAACGGGACCACGAAATCTGTCTCTGTGCCCCCGACCGTTCCGCCGACCGCCGGCCAGGCCAAGGCCCAAGGCCAAAGGCGGTAGCGGTCTTGGCCCAGCAGCCTGTGCGTTTCTTTGATATATAGAACCCCTGCGACTCGGAAGGGGCGGGGCGGCACAGGCAGCGTCCCCATGCCTGTGTGTGGGGCGGGGGGGGGGAGGTGCTGACCCAACCCGGCTTTTAAACTTTTGCCCAACTTCGAAGGCAGCTCGCACCTATAGAAAAACCCATTTTACCCTTTTCCCACCAGATACCGCCAAAAGTGTTTGTACCGTCACCATGAGGTGGGGCCCAGCCTCTCCTGGCAACCCCATCTCCAGCAAGCAGGTCATCGCCCGGCCCCCTGCGCCTGCGTGCTCCCCTGCTGCGGGGCTGGCCTGCGCCAAACTTGGCCCTGCTGGGGGAGCTGGCGGCGCCCACTGTGCCTTAATGGCCTGCTTGGGTTAACCAGCGCCTTGCCCGCCCAGGCATGCTTGGGACAGACCAGAGCCACCCTTGCCTATGGCCTTCTTTGGGGGACCGACCAACCCCTTGTGCCAGCGTCTTGCCCTTCTTCCTGCTGGGGCTGGCCAGCATCCACTGTGCCAGCGATCTTCTCTTTGGGGCTGGCTGCCACGCCCCATGGCCCATCTGCATGGGCTGGGCCAGCCCGCCCTCCTGTGTGTGGCGCCTGCTGTGTGACGGACCTTCCCTTTTCTTGTGGCGTGCATCTGCGGGGCATGCCCTGCCCCATGCCGGTGGGTCCTCGCTTGCCAATGGCGCGCCATGGGCCCCTTCCCTTCTTGCGATTTCGGCGTTGCTGGCCTCCCGGCCCTTGGCGATTTTTTTTTGCCGTTGCCGTTCGTTGCTTTTCGCGTGCCCCTCGGTAGCGATTTTTCGCGATTCGGCGCCGTTGACCCCTGCCCCTCCCCTCGCGATGCCTTTGCTGGCGGTCGGGATGAAGGCATCTGTGAAACCCGCCCCCCCCGGCGGCCTTGATATCTTGAGATTTATCGCGAAAAAAAACGGCGTCGGTATAATTTCGTTAAGCTCTCAGCGGCGGCGCCGTCTTGCGATTTCTCGTCTTGCCCGCTTCCGCGGCGGCTGAGGTGGAGTCGGTATGCTGCGGTTAGCTTCAGCGGTCGCGTCGGCGCTTTATTAGCGTATCAAAAGCGCCTCCCCTTTGTTCTCTTACTCTGCCTTTTGGTGGGTGGGACGAGGGCTCCAGCGGTGCGGCGGGGGGATTCTCCCCCTT
>JAINDJ010000010.1:202684-215184 GCA_019845555.1 Aristolochia fimbriata
ACAGGTTTGCCAGCCGCCATGACCAGATCACGATTAATGCTGGCGGCGCTCGCTTCTTACGGCTGGGCGCTTTGCAGCCTTGGCGTTTTATCGCTTTATCGCTGTAGCGCGACCTGCCGCTGCACTCCAGCAGCTTACGCTTCTGGCGCCAGCGCCTCGCCCGTAAACCGGCAGCACGCACTCCAGCAGCCAGTCGGCTGGTGGGGTTCAGTACCGACTGAGTTCCTGCCGCATCTTTTCCGGCAAGATCGCCGACAGCCTCCGGCGTCTCTTGGATCTTCCGCCCCACGCGGCGTTCCCTGCTACCGGCCGCGTTGAATGCGCCGATAGCGCCTTTTGGTCCGCCCCACGCGGCGCCTTGCGCCCGCGAGATGGGCCCGGTCGCCCTTTGGATCTTCCAAAATATTGCGCGCACCTGCGCCGGCGTGAGCCAGCGCCCGGTCGCACACTTTGGGATCTTCAGCCCCCCTGGCGCGCCTCCCTGGCGTGGCGTGGCGAGCGCCCCGCGCGCCCGTTGGCCGTGTGCATGCGCGCACCTGCGCACACACCCGATAGGCGCCCCTTGCGCCTGTGGCCGATAAGTCTTGGCGCGGCCGCGCCATACTCCCGGGCCACATGGCCTGCTAGCCCCTTGCGCCACGCCCCCGCGCAGACTCCTTCTGCACTTGCGCCCGCGCGTAAGCCCTGCATGCTTGTGGGCAATGTCTTGCCCGTGCTTGCACGCACCTGTGCTTGCACAACCATCCTCCTCTGAGTCTGGTTCTTCGACAAAGGGTATCTCCCCTTGTCCCGACGCCCATCCTCGCTAGCACCGGCGGTCCAGTGTCCCCCTCCTCGCTAGGCTCACTGTACCCACATGCCTTTAACTCGGCATGCATGCCTGCAACCCCCTTGCAAGCAACTATGCTGTACACACATAGATTTAACCTACGATATGCGTCCATACCATTGGTTTTACATAACAAAAAGAAGTGCCCCTTACATTCTCCCACACCCATTGTGTCAACGCCCTCGTTGACATATACAATGAAAAAGAAGTAAGTACACCTCACTGGCTACAACTATCCCCACTCACTTGACAAGTATAATTGCCCCCATGAATTGATAGTCTTCGTAGCCATGCTGGCCCTCTGCCAGCATATGGTCGCTTGGGCGTGCCCTCACACCTAGAGACCAGCACATCGATATGCTCCACCAATGTGCTACCATCATTGGGTTTCTCATTGACGCTCCTTCTGCTCAATGCATCCGCCACAATGTTGGTTCGGCCCGGCTTGTACTCCATGCTGAAATCAAACTCAGCCAAGAAGTCTTGCCAACGAGCCTGTTTTGGAGAAAGCTTCTTTTGAGTTAGAAAGTAAGAAGATGCTACATTATCAGTCTTGACCACAAAATTGGCCCCCAACAAGTAATGTCTCCACGTCCTTAGGCAGTGCACCACCGCGGTCATCTCCCTCTCTTGGACAGTGTATCTTCTCTCCGTCTCGTTAAGCTTTCTGCTTTCGAAGGCCACGGGGTGACCCTCTTGCTCTAGGACTCCTCCTATTGCAAAGTCAGATGCATCCGTATGCACCTCAAATGGCTTACTGAAGTCTGCTAAACACAGCACTGGTTCTTGCATAATGGCTGCCTTCAGCCCGATCAAACGCTGCTTGGCATGCCCCGACCATACCCATGGAGCTTTCTTTTTGAGAAGCTTCGGTAAGAGGACTAGCTATTGCTGAGAAAGAACATATGAACCTCCTATAATAGTTAGCCAAACCAAGAAAACTCCTCAATTCACTTACCCCGGTAGGCTCGGGCCAATCGGCTATGCTCTCCACCTTTTTTGCCATCCATCCATATCGTCCCACTTCCTATCCAATGCCCCCAAGAAAGATACTTCACTTAGAGCGAATGAACACTTCTCCTTCTTTACAAAGAGTGAGTGCTCCCTCAATGTCCCAAACACATGAGCTAAGTGACGTACATGGTCTTCCATTGTTTTGCTATAGATTACAATATCATCCAAGTAGACCACCACAAACTTATCCAAATAAGGCCCCAACACCTTATTCATTAGAGTGCAAAAGGTGGCTGGTGCGTTAGTTAGACCGAATGGCATAACTAGGAACTCAAATGCCCCATACCTTGTTACACATGTGGTCTTCCCCTCGTCGCCCTCCGCGATCCGGACTTGGTAATATCCCGACCTCAAATCCAACTTGGTGAACACCGTTGCTTCCCTCAATTGATCGAACAAATCTGAAATTAGAGGAATAGGGTAACGGTTCTTAATTGTCACCTTGTTGAGAGCTCGGTAGTCTATGCACAAACGCATGGATCCATCTTTCTTCTTTTGGAATAGAACTGGAGCCCCATATGGTGCCTTAGAAGGACGAACGAACCCTGCTTCCAAGAGTTCATCTAGCTGCCTCCGCAACTCCTCCAACTCCTTAGGCGCCATACGATATGGTGCTTTTGCTGGTGGCTTGGAACCTGGTTCCAACTCAATAGCATGATCCACCTCTCTCCTAGGTGGTAGTCGCTTTGGTAATTCTGCAGGAAACACATCTACATACCTTTGTAGAACTTCAGCAATCCGGGGTGGAATGTCTCTCATTCCTCCCTCCTCATCATCATGACCCCTCACCAGCGTAGCTATGTAAGTGTCATGGCCGTGTTGAAGACCTCTCTTCAACTGCATAGCTGAGAGCATCGAACTCCCAGCACTTGTCGACTGAACTTCCTTCCGTGACATGGTCCTCCTTCATCAAGGATACAAAGCAACCCCAAATAGGGCAGTACAAACCCTTTGCACAAACACAAGAAGTCCATTCCAAGAATGAAGTCAAAATCATCCATATTGACTACGGAGAAACTCAATTTACCTTCCCACTCCCCCACGACGATTGGTACATCACGAGCAACTCCACTAATCGCCCTTGCTTCAGAATTTACCGACTTGACAATGCTTCCATCGTCCACCCATGTCAGCCCCAATCTGATAGCCTCCCTAGTAGAGAGAAAGTTGTGTGTTGCACCTGAATCAATCATGGCCTTGGCCTCCTTGCCTCGGACTGTGAGTTTGATGTAAAAGAGCTCCCTCCTTGACCTCCTTGTGCTGCCCTCGTTGCCTCTTAAGGCCGCCACCATCTTCAGCGAGCCTATCCTTGCATTGTCACTAGATCCCTCGCTCTTGTCCTCCATCATTGAGTTTAAGAGCTTCTTCCTTGGACAATCCTTTAAGAAGTGGTCACCATCACAAAGAAAGCATTTAGGCTTACCGTCTCCCTCCCTTCTTCTTATTATCGTCCGTCCTCTCTAACTTGCTGTCCTTCTTCTCCCATGGCTTCTTGCCCTTGCTGGTCTTGCTGCTCTTAGAGCTGGAGGTTGAGACCTCGGTCTTCTTCTCAAACTCAGTTAGCTTCTCAGCCGTGGAGAGGGCCTCAGCCAATGACTTGACATCCCTCCTCCTTAGCTCTTGTCCAGCCCAAGGCTTGAGTCCATCAAGAAAGGCAAACAACCGATCTTCATCGGTCATGTTAGTGATACTTAGCATAAGAGAAGTAAAGCGAGAAACATACTCCTTTATCCTTCCTGACTGTTTCAAGGCCCTCAACTCCTTGCGAGCCTCAAACTCAGCATTCTCCGGAAAGAATTGCCTCTTCAATTCTGCCTTGTAGTCGACCCAAGACAAAATTGGTGTGGTGCTAGCCTCTCCATCTCCGGTCCTTCGTCTCCACCACAAGATGGCATCGTCCACAAGAAACATAGAGGCACCCATAATCATGTGTTCATCTTCATGAACACCACTGACCGATAGGTATTGCTCTACCTGCCAAAGGAAATTATCAATTACCTTTGGATCCCTTGTGCCATCATAGACTTTAGGCTTCGGCACCTTCAATTTGTCGCTGGAGGATGGCTGAATGGTGGCTGGTGTGGACTCCTCCACAGCAGTAGTCCCGGCCTCTGCTAGGACCATCCTTTCTCTCCCCATGCTCCCGGTGGTTTGAGGTAGACCCCCACTTCCTGCCATATACTTCTCCCAAAGACTCACGCGGGCGCCCAACGCTACTACTTCTCCGAGCAGCGTCTCTTGGACGTCCTTGACCTCCTCCTTGATCTCACGTAAGTTGCTGGAGAGTTCCTCCTTCCATGCGACAAGAGTTCGGTTAATTTCACTAAGCAATTGATTAGAGACATTACCCGATGGTTCTCCTTGCTCTGTCATGACTCGTTCCTCTCCCTTCATGCCTAAAACGCTTGAAACGCTCTGATACCAGTTGTAACGGGGTTGGAGATTGCCTAGAACTCCAGCCAAGCTTCCCCCCCTCCGCCGGCACGCACTAAGTCACGTCTAGCACGTTCAGCCTCCTTCAACACCTTCCCAAGATACTCAAACGGATTGCAAACCTCAAGAGAGGGGTGTAGGCCAACACCAGAACGAGAGAGAGAGAGAGAGAGAGCACCAGGGAATGAGAGAAATCTCTATATTGCAGTAGTGAAAGGTACAAATCCGAACTAAGTACAAATGAGAGGTTTGTGCCCCTTTTATACCCTAAGGTTACCCCCCCTATGTACATGTATTGTAATTAATACATTAAATACACTAAATACACTCTATCCCCTTGATCATGAACCTGGAAGAACCCCTTGAGTTTTGGAGGTCGAGTCCCAAACCGGATTCCCACCTGAACAGGTTTGCCAGCCGCCATGACCAGATACGATTAATGCGGCGCTCGCTCTTTCTGGCTGCTGGCGCTTGCAGCCAGCGGCCCATATATCGCTGTCGGACCTGCCGCGCTCCTCCAGCCCCTCTGGCGCCCAGCGCCCCGTTGTGCCCGTTGCCACGCCTCATCGCGTCGCCTGTGGGGTTGAACCCATAACCCAAGTTCCTGCCGCGTCGCGGCTTCCATAAGATCGCCCGGAACAGCCCCTCCTCAGCCTCTTAGATCTTCAGCCCCCTGGCGTTACCTCGCCCGGCGTGTTGCCTGAGCCCGGTCAGCCCCTGGACTTCAGCCCCACACCTACAAGACCTCGCATGGAGCCCGAAGGCCCGATCGTAGCCCTTTGATCTTCCGCATTGCGGCAGGCGCACCTGGCCGGCGATGAGGCGGAGCCAGATCGCGCTTTGGGATCTTCCGCCCCCCCATACAAGACTCCTCAAGAAGGTGGTGACGCCCCATTTGATTGCGTGTGTGCGTCGACTCTGCAAGACACACCCGATAGGGCCCCTTTAATGCGGGTCGATAAGTCTTGGCGGCGCGCCGCCATAATACTCCCGGGCCACATGGCCTGCTAGCCCCTTTGCCACGCCCAAGGACTCCTTCTGCACTTATACCCGCGAAGCCCTGCATGCTTGTGGGCAATGTCTTGCCCGCGGCTTTGCGCACTGCTGTGCTTGCACAACCATCCTCCTCGAAGTCTGGTTCTTCGACAAAGGGTATCTCCCCTTGTCCCGGCGCCCATCCTCGCTAGCACCGGGCGGTCCGGTGTCCCCCCTCCTCGCTAGGCTCACTGTACCCACATGCCTTTAACTTCGGCATGCATGCCTGCAACCCCTTGCAAGCAACTATGCTGTACACACATAGATTTAACCTACGATATCGTCCATACCATTGGTTTTACATAACAAAAGAAGTGCCCCTTACAAACGTGCACCACTTCGCCGCCGCCGCTGTCCGCCGCCGATGCCCCGCCCGCGCATGGCGAAGCCAGCAAAGGCGCATATAGGCCCCGCATGTGCAAGTCAAGATCGGGAGAGGGGGCACCGAACGGTCCCGCAGAGAGCGCGAAAGATCAAAAACTCGAAGTTGGGCAAAAGGGTCGCTGGGCCACTTGGGCCTTTCCCTCGCTGAGAAGAGCTGAAGGCCATCGCCAACGAAAGCGAGGGGCAAATGGCCTTTGCACTGCTCACGCGTTGAGGGGCAAGCCATTGCACGAGCGCCGCTGGGGCAACAAGCCCTTCCTCGGCGCCGCCAGAGGGGCTTACAGGCCTTTCCCCGAAAGCACGCCAGGGGCCAACAGGCCCAGGCTTACCCCGCCCGCGTCTGCGTGCTCGCAACGCCGCTTACCGCGCCCACCACAATCCGTTCCCACCTATTTGAAATCCCAAAATATCCCTCAGCCACGCAGAACCGCAAAAGTGTTCTGACTGCCACCACGAGTGGGGCCCACAGCGGCGCAGGCACTAAGGGCGCCCTAGCTGACCCCCCCAGCCCCGGTGGGGCAGGCCAGACCCAGCGCCAGGCCAGGAGTGGCTGCCCAGCCCCTAGCGCCTGCCGCCTGGTTGGGCAGGCCCCCCCAGCCCAGCCTGGAGGGGCTGGCCTGCCCCACTGCTGGCCGAGGGGCAGGGGTGCCCCACGCCCAGCCAGCGCCTGGTGGCAGGCCTGCCCCTTGCGCCACAAGACGCCAAGAGGGGCAGGCCAGCCCCATGCTCCACGCCCCATACACCAGGGGGCTGGCCTGCCCCAAGCGCCACGCGCCCGGTGGGGATGGCCTGCCCCTTGCGCCGCAATCCGTTCCTCGCCGCAACCCGTTCCCCGCCTGTGGGGAAATCCCAAAAATATCCCTCAGCCACGCGGTACCGCAAAAGTGTCTGTACCGTCACCACGAGGTGGGGCCCACCGCGGCGGGTTCAAGGTGCGGCGACCTGACCCCGCGACGCATGAGCGGCAGGCCAGCCCCCCATGCGGCCTCGGGCCAGAGGGGGGGTCGGCCTGCCCCAAGCGCCGACGCCCGGTGGGGCTTGCCAGCCCCATCTTGCGCCAGCCTTCCGGGCTGGCCTGCCCTGCGCGCAATCCGTTCCCTCCGCCGCAAACTCCCCGCCTGTGGGAAATCCCAAAAATATCCCTCAGCCACGCGGTACCGCAAAAAGTGTCTGTACCGTCCTGCGTGGTGGGGCCCACCGCGAAGCGGGTTCGAGGTCTTGGCGACCTGACCCCCGCCCAGCGTCAGGTGGGGCAGGCTTGCCCCTGGCGGCTGCGCCTGGTGGGGCAGGCCTGCCCCAGCCAGCTGCTGGCCTGGTGGGGCAGGCCTGCTAAGCCTGCAGCGCCACCGGGTGGGGCTGGCCTGCCCCTTTGTATGGCCACGCCAAGATGGGCTGGCCTGCCCCTTGGCGCCCTGGTGGGGCTGGCCTGCCCGTTCTTGCGGCGCCCGGGAGGGGGCTGGCCTGGCCTCTCTGTCTTGGCCACAGCCCTGGTTGGGCCTGGCCTGCCTTGGCCAGCCAGAGAGGCAGGTCGCCGACCCTTGAAGCGGCCTTTGGTGGGGCTGGTCCTTCTTGGCCCAGCGCAGCCCCTGGTGGGGCGGGCTTGCCCCTTACGCTTCAGCGCCTGCAACGGCTGGCCTGCCCTTGCCTGCCCAGTGCCTGGCAGGGCTGCTTGGCTGCCCTTCATACAGCAGAAAGGCAAACCACCTGTCCCATCTTGTGGCGGCCCTTGGAGCTATCCCGCCGACCGCAGGTGAGTGCTGCATGAAACCAGCGCCGCGATGGCAACGGGACGAACCCGGGACCACAATCTGGCCACAGCCGCTGACCGCCGACCGCCGACCAAGGCCCAAGGCCCAAGGCCAAGGCGGGCGGGTCTGGAAAACTTGGGCAGCGCAGCTGCCTTTGATATATAGGAGCCCCCCTGCTTCCGGAAGGGGACGGGCGGCACAGGCAGCGTCCCCCCTGCCTGTGGTGGGACGGGGGGGGTGGGAGGTGCTGACCCAACCGCTTTTTTTTTGCCCAACTCGAAAAGGCAGCTCGCACCTATAGAAAACCCATTTTACCCTTTTCCCACCAGATACCGCAAAGTGTCCAGTACCGTCACCATGAGGTGGGGCCCAGCCTCTCCAGGCAACCCCATCTCCAGCAAGACAGGTCATCGCCCGGCCGTATGCGTGCTCCCCTGAGGGCAGGTGGCCTGCATACCAAGCGCCCTACCTGCCCTGGCCTGCCGCCATCCATGGGCCTGAAGGGTTGGGTTGGCCTGCGCCCACCAGCCTTGGGCCCTCATAAGAACAGCGGCATGGCCACAAAGGCCTCAGGGTCGACCAAGCCTTATGGCATCTTGTGATCTTGAAATCTTGGGGCTGGACAGCCGATACCATGCTGGCGAGGCCATCTTCTCCGATTGAGCTAGCCATGGTTAGCCATTGAAGCACCTGCCAGCTAGGTTAGCCACCAGACCAATGGCGCCCTGGATCGGACCTTCCCTTTCTTGCTGGCGTGCATCTGCGGGGGCATGCCCTGCCCCATGCCGATGGGTCCTCGGCTTGCCAATGGCGCGCCATGAGCCCTTCCCTTGCGCGATTTCGTGGCGTTGCTGGCCCCTACCTGGCCCTTGGCGATTTTTTTTGCCGTGCCGTTCGTGCTTTCGCGTGCCCCTCGCCCCGCGATTTTATGATTTCGGCGCCGTTGACCCCTGCCCCTCCCCTCGCGATGCCTTTGCTGGCGGTCGGGATGAAGGCATCTGTGAAACCCCCCCGCCCTTGGGCGCCGAGATGCCGAGATTTATCGCGAAAGCAAAGACGACGTCGGGCCCAATTTAATTAAGCTCTCAACGACGACGCCGTCGCTGATTTCGTCTTGCCCGCTTCCGCGGCGCTGAGGTGGGTCGGTATGCTGCGGTTAGCTTCGCGGTCGCGTCGGCGATTTGGTAACGTATCCAAGAACGCCCCCCCTTTGTTCTCTTACTCTGCCTTTTGGTGAATCGGACGAGGGGCTCCAGCGGTCGCGGCGGGGGATTCTCCCCTTTCCGCCCGCCCCTGCCCGCCCGAGCCCAGCGGTGCAGCGACCCGTAGGCGTGTCGCGGCGGGTGCTCTGATTCAGCCCCACCAGCCGCTTCCAGCGGCGTTGCAGCGTGCCGGCCCGACAACTTACCCCTGCCACCCTCGCGCAATCACAGCCGTCACGGTGCGCGTGGGTCGGTGTAAGGGGCACTTCTTTTTGTTATGTAAAACCAATGGTATGGACACATATCGTAGGTTAAATCTATGTGTGTACAGCATAGTTGCTTGCAAGGGGGTTACAGGCATGCATGCCGAGTTAAAGGCATGTGGGTACAGTGAGCCTAGCGAGGAGGGGGACACCGGACCGCCCGGTGCTAGCGAGGATGGGCGTCGGGACAAGGGGAGATACCCTTTGTCGAAGAACCAGACTCGTGAGGGAGGATGGTTGTGCAAGCAGGTGCGCGTGCAAGCACGGCAAGACATTGCCCACAAGCATCAGGGGCTTACGCCCGGGCGCCAGTGCTGAAGAGTCTCTTGTGCGGGGCGTGGCGCAAAAAGGCTAGCAGGCCATGTGGTCCGGAGTATAAGCCTTGCCAGCGCCAAGACTTATCGACCACAGGCGCAAGCGGGGTATCGGGTGTGTCTTGAGGTGCTTGATGCACCACCAACCAGCCATGTGGCCACACGCCAGGTTAGCGCCGGCGC
Source organism: Aristolochia fimbriata (assembly GCA_019845555.1). NCBI lineage: Eukaryota > Viridiplantae > Streptophyta > Magnoliopsida > Piperales > Aristolochiaceae > Aristolochia > Aristolochia fimbriata. The sequence continues at coordinate 212,090 of JAINDJ010000010.1, forward strand.
CGGAGGAGGACCAAAGACGCAAAGGCGCTGGGGGCGGCCCCACGCGGCGCAGGTCTTGGCGTGGGCGCGGAAGAAACGAGCGCCGCAGAGGCGGGGGCCAACACCGGCGCCTGTGGCACGCGCGCGCGTGGGGCTGAAAAGATCGAAGAGGCCGAGGTTAGGACTGTTGGGCGATGCCGGAAGCCAAGCGCATGCGGCAGAACTCTGGGGTTGAAGGCGCAACCCCTGAGCATTTGACGCGGTGGGAGGCCGCGTCGTCTTGTCGGCAACGGGCGCTGGCCTGGAAGCCGGGGCGTAAGCTGGAAAGTCTGCGGAGGCCGCCCTGGCGATAAAGCATAGCAGCCGCCACTGCTGCTGCTAGCAAGCCGGCTTGGCAGCGCGCGCTTGCCGCGCATGCCACACTGTATCTGGTCATGGCGGCTGGCAAACCTGTTCAGGTGGGAATCCGGTTTGGGACTCGACCTCCAAAACTCAAGGGGTTCTTCCAGGTTCATGATCAAGGGGATAGAGTGTATTTAGTGTATTTAATGTATTAATTACAATACATGTACATAGGGGGGGTAACCTTAGGGTATAAAAGGGGCACAAACCTCTCATTTGTACTTAGTTCGGATTTGTACCTTTCACTACTGCAATATAGAGATTTCTCTCATTCCCTGGTGCTCTCTCTCTCTCTCTCTCGTTCTGGTGTTGGCCTACACCCCTCTCTTGAGGTTTGCAATCCGTTTGAGTATCTTGGGAAGGTGTTGAAGGAGGCTGAACGTGCTAGACGTGACTTAGTGCGTGCCGGCGAGGTGGGGAAGCTTGGCTGGAGTTCTAGGCAATCTCCAACCCCGTTACAACTGGTATCAGAGCGTTTCAAGCGTTTTAGGCATGAAGGGAGAGGAACGAGTCATGACAGAGCAAGGAGAACCATCGGGTAATGTCTCTAATCAATTGCTTAGTGAAATTAACCGAACTCTTGTCGCATGGAAGGAGGAACTCTCCAGCAACTTACGTGAGATCAAGGAGGAGGTCAAGGACGCGTCAAGAGACGCTGCTCGAGAAGTAGTAGCGTTGTTGCCCAGCGTGAGTCTTTGGGAGAAGTATATGGGAGGAAGTGGGGGTCTACCTCAAACCACCGGGAGCATGGGGAGAAAAGGATGGTCCTAGCAGAGGCGGGACTACTGCTGTGGAGGAGTCCACACCAGCCACCATTCAGCCATCGTCCAGCGACAAATTGAAGGTGCCGAAGCCTAAAGTCTATGATGGCACAAGGGATCCAAAGGTAATTGATAATTTCCTTTGGCAGGTAGAGCAATACCTATCGGTCAGTGGTGTTCATGAAGATGAACACATGATTATGGGTGCCTCTATGTTTCTTGTGGACGATGCCATCTTGTGGTGGAGACGAAGGACCGGAGATGGAGAGGCTAGCACCACACCAATTTTGTCTTGGGTCGACTACAAGGCAGAATTGAAGAGGCAATTCTTTCCGGAGAATGCTGAGTTTGAGGCTCGCAAGGAGTTGAGGGCCTTGAAACAGTCAGGAAGGATAAAGGAGTATGTTTCTCGCTTTACTTCTCTTATGCTAAGTATCACTAACATGACCGATGAAGATCGGTTGTTTGCCTTTCTTGATGGACTCAAGCCTTGGGCTGGACAAGAGCTAAGGAGGAGGGATGTCAAGTCATTGGCTGAGGCCCTCTCCACGGCTGAGAAGCTAACTGAGTTTGAGAAGAAGACCGAGGTCTCAACCTCCAGCTCTAAGAGCAGCAAGACCAGCAAGGGCAAGAAGCCATGGGAGAAGAAGGACAGCAAGTTAGAGAGGACGGACGATAAGAAGAAGAAGGGAGACGGTAAGCCTAAATGCTTTCTTTGTGATGGTGACCACTTCTTAAAGGATTGTCCAAGGAAGAAGCTCTTAAACTCAATGATGGAGGACAAGAGCGAGGGATCTAGTGACAATGCAAGGATAGGCTCGCTGAAGATGGTGGCGGCCTTAAGAGGCAACGAGGGCAGCACAAGGAGGTCAAGGAGGGAGCTCTTTTACATCAAACTCACAGTCCGAGGCAAGGAGGCCAAGGCCATGATTGATTCAGGTGCAACACACAACTTTCTCTCTACTAGGGAGGCTATCAGATTGGGGCTGACATGGGTGGACGATGGAAGCATTGTCAAGTCGGTAAATTCTGAAGCAAGGGCGATTAGAGGAGTTGCTCGTGATGTACCAATCGTCCGTGGGGGAGTGGGAAGGTAAATTGAGTTTCTCCCGTAGTCAATATGGATGATTTTGACTTCATTCTTGGAATGGACTTCTTGTGTTTGTGCAAAGGGTTTGTACTGCCCTATTTGGGGTTGCTTTGTATCCTTGATGAAGGAGGACCATGTCACGTGAAGGAAGTTCAGTCGACAAGTGCTGGGAGTTCGATGCTCTCAGCTATGCAGTTGAAGAGAGGTCTTCAACACGGCCATGACACTTACATAGCTACGCTGGTGAGGGGTCATGATGAGGAGGAGGGAGGAATGAGAGACATTCCACCCCGATTGCTGAAGTTCTACAAAGGTATGTAGATGTGTTTCCTGCAGAATTACCAAAGCGACTACCACCTAGGAGAGAGGTGGATCATGCTATTGAGTTGGAACCAGGTTCCAAGCCACCAGCAAAAGCACCATATCGTATGGCCCTAAGGAGTTGGAGGAGTTGCGGGAGGCAGCTAGATGAACTCTTGGAAGCAGGGTTCGTTCGTCCTTCTAAGGCACCATAGGGCTCCAGTTCTATTCCAAAAGAAGAAAGATGGATCCATGCGTTTGTGCATAGACTACCGAGCTCTCAACAAGGTGACAATTAAGAACCGTTACCCTATTCCTCTAATTTCAGATTTGTTCGATCAATTGAGGGAAGCAACGGTGTTCACCAAGTTGGATTTGAGGTCGGGATATTACCAAGTCCGGATCGCGGAGGGCGACGAGGGGAAGACCACATGTGTAACAAGGTATGGGGCATTTGAGTTCCTAGTTATGCCATTCGGTCTAACTAACGCACCAGCCACCTTTTGCACTCTAATGAATAAGGTGTTGGGGCCTTATTTGGATAAGTTTGTGGTGGTCTACTT
>JAINDJ010000010.1:225184-227684 GCA_019845555.1 Aristolochia fimbriata
CAGAGGGGGGCAGGCTCACGGGCAATCTTGTGCCCCTCCCCTTGGGCTGGCCTGCCCCACGCGCTGGAGTGGCTGGCCTGCCCCACGCCAGCGCCGAGTGGCAGGCCAGCCCCATGCGCCCATGCACGCGCCGGGGGGGCTGGCCTGCCCCAAAGCGCTGACGCCCGGGTGGGGCTGGCCTGCCCATCTTGGCCTTGCATGGCCCTGTGGGGATGGCCTGCCCCTTTGCGCCAATCCGTTCCCGCCGCAACCCGTTCCCCCCTGTGGGAAATCCCAAAAATATCCCTCAGCCACGCGGTACCGCCAAAAGTGTCAATGCCGTCCACCACGGTGGGGGGCCCACCGCGGCGGGTTCAAGGTGCGGCGACCTGACCCCCCCCAAGACGCCAAAGAGCGGCAGGCCAGCCCCATGCTTGGCCTTGCATCCAGGAGGGGCTGGCCTGCCCCAAGCGGCTGACGCTGGTGGGGGGCCAGCCCCATCTTGGCAGCCCCAAGCAGCGCCGGGTGGGGCTGGCTTGCCCCTTCTTGGCGCAATCCGTTCCCTCGCCGCAACCCGTTCCCTTTGTGGGAAATCCCAAAAATATCCCTCGACCCGCAGCGGTACCGCAAAAAGTGTCTGTCAGACCGTCACCACGTGGTGGGGCCCACCGTGAGCCGGCTCAAGGTCAGGGCGACCCCCCCCCCCCGCGTCCGGGTGGGCAGGCTTGCCCCCTACCAGCCGGGTGGGGATGGCCTGCCCCTGCTGCTGGTGGGGGGGGGGGCCTGCCCCTTGTCTTGCCGCCGGGGATGGGCTGGCCTGCCACTTGGGGAAATCCCCTGGTGGGGCTGGCCTGCCCGCCTTGGCGTGCGCCGGAGGGGCTGGCCTGCCCTTCTCTTGTGGCGCCAAGCCTGGTTGGGGTGGAGGGGCCTGCCCTTGGCGCCCACAAGGCCAGGAGAAGCCGGCCCCACTTCCTTAAGCCCACAGTGGGGGCTGGCCCGTTCCTTTTGGCCTCCCGGGATGGGCTGGCTTGCCCCTTGTGGCGCCTTCAGCCATACCAATGGCTGGCCCTGCCCTTGGCAGGCCAGTGGGGGCTGGGCTGCCCCATGCGCCCTTGGGCTAAAAGGCAGGCCTGCCCCCATATCTGTGGCCGCCTGCTGGGCTTTCCTGCCGACCGCAGGTGAGTGCTGCATGAAGCCAGCGCGACGTGGCACGGGATCTAACGGGACCACGAAATCTGGCCGCCCCCCGCCACGCCCGCCGGGCCAAGGCCCAAGGCCCAAGGCCCAAGGCCAAGGCGCGGTGCGGGCAAGGCAAGGCTGCCTTTTGATATATAGGAGCCCCAAGCGCTCGGAAGGGGACGGGCGGCACAGCAAATGCGTCCCCATGCCTGTGGTGGGATCGGGGGTGGGAGGTGCTGACCCAACCCGCTTTTTTGCTTTTGCCCAACTCGAAAGGCAGCTCGCACCTATAGAAAAACCCATTTTACCCTTTTCCCACCGGATACCGCAAAAGTGTTCCAGACCGTCACCATGAGGTGGGCCCCAGCCTCTCCAGGCAACCCCATCTCCAGCAAGCAGGTCATCGCCCGGCGCCCAGCCTTGCGTGCTCCCCTGCGGGGGGGGCTGCGCCTGCTGCCAAGAAGCGCTTGGCTGGCCTGGCGGGCAATTACATGTGACGTCTGCTTAGGTTGGCCAGGCCCTTCTAGCGGAAGCACCCTCCTAGAACGAACCAAGCATCAGCGCTATGGGGAATCCCTGCAGAACCGACCTCGCTGGCTGGGGGCTATGGGCCACCTTGGTGCGTCGCCTGTTGGGCAGGCCATACCACGATCTTGGCGATCACACCTTTTGGTTGACAGACCACGCCATCACTTGCTGGTGATCTCCCTGTTTGGCCTGACCAGCCTGTGGCCAGCCTAGCCTCGTTGTGACGGGTCCTTCCCTTTGTGGCGTGTGTATCTGCATGGGGCATGCCCCCGCCCCATGCCAGTGGGTCCTAAACAGCCAATGGCGCCATGACCCTTCCCCTTCGCGGCGATTTCGCTGTTAGTTGGCCTCCCTGGCCCTTGGCGATTTTTTTTTGCCGTTCGTTCGTTTTATGTTCCCCTCGGTGATTTTTTTTCGATTCGGCGCCGTTGACCCCTGCCCCTCCCCTCGCGATGCCTTTGCTGGCGGTCGGGATGAAGGCATCTGTGAAGCCAGCCCGCCCAAGAGTGGCGCGCGAGATGCCGAGATTTATCGCGAAAGCAAAGACGGCGTCGGGCGCAATTTCATCGCTCTCAACGACGACGCCGTCTTGCTGATTTCTCGTCGCGCGCCAGCGGCTGAGGTGGGTCGGTATGCTGCGGTTAGCTTCAGCGGTCGCGTCGGTGCTTTAATAACGTATCAAGAACCTCCCCCTTTGTTCTCTTACTCTGCCTTTTGGTGAATCGGACGAGGGCTCCAGCGGTGCGACGAGGGGATTCTCCCCCTTTCCGCCGGCCCCTGCCCGCCCGAGCCCAATGGTCAGCGACCAGTAGGC
>JAINDJ010000010.1:235184-247684 GCA_019845555.1 Aristolochia fimbriata
GACCAGATCACGATTATACAGCTAAGGCTGCTGGCTCAAGACGGGCCGCCTGCGCAGCGCTTGCTATAAGGCTGCTGCTTTATCGCTGTCGGGCCTGCCGCACTCCACTCCTCGGCGCTTACGGCGCCAGCGCCCTCGCCCGTTACCGGCGCCGATGACGCTCCACCTCTGTTTCACCCTGTGGGTTGCTTCCTCCTAACCCCAAGTTCCTGCAAGATAGGGCTCACAGATCGCCCTGAACAACCAGCGTCCGCGTCAATTGTCTTCCTGCCTTCCACAGGCACCCAGCACCTGGTGTCGAGCGGCCCCGTGCGCCCTTTGATCTCCGTAATCCAGGCTGGGACTTAGGCCGCGTGAGTCTGAAGGCCCCTGGTGGCGCCGTTTAATCGGGCCGTTGGATCCCATTGCAGACTGCACCCTTCTATGGAGTTGAAGCGTCTCCGTGCATCTTTTGTCTTTGGAGATTCAGAGAAGGCTGTATGAAGCGCTCCAGGCGTTGATGGTTGCGTCGACGCGCACCACCGATATACCCGAGTAGGGCGCTTCAAGTATTGTGGTCGATGGATCTTGGCGCGGTCGCTTATACCCCGGCCACATGGCCTGCTAGTCTTGCGCGCCGCCCCCCGCGCAGACTCATTTTCGCAATGCCAAGGCGTAAAGCCCTGCATGCTTGTGGGCAATGTCTTTGCCGTTTGCTTGCACGCACCTGTGCTTGCACAACCATCCTCCTCTCGAGTCTGGTTCTTCGACAAAGGGTATCTCCCCTTGTCCCGACACCCATCCTCGCTAGCACCGGGCGTCCAGTGTCCCCCCTCCTCGCTAGGCTCACTGCACCCACATGCCTTTAACTTCGGCATGCATGCCTGCAACCCCTTGCAAGCAACTATGCTGTACACACATAGATTTAACCTCACGATATGCGCCCATACCATTGGTTTTACATAACAAAAGAAGTGCCCCTTACATTCTCCCACACCCATTGTGTCAACGCCTCGTTGACATATACAATGAAAAAGAAGTAAGTACACCTCACTGGCTACAACTATCCCCACTCACTTGACAAGTATAATTGCCCCCATGAATTGATAGTCTTCAGCCATGCTGGCCCTCTGCCAGCATATGGTCGCTATGCGTGCCCTCACACCTAGAGACCAGCACATCGATATGCTCCACCAATGTGCTACCATCATTGGGTTTCTCATTGACGCTCCTTCTGCTCAATGCATCCGCCACAATGTTGGTTCGCCCGCTTGTACTCCATGCTGAAATCAAACTCAGCCAAGAAGTCTTGCCAACGAGCCTGTTTTGGAGAAAGCTTCTTTTGAGTTAGAAAGTAAGAAGATGCTACATTATCAGTCTTGACCACAAAATTGGCCCCCAACAAGTAATGTCTCCACGCCCTTAGGCAGTGCAGTGCACCACCATGGTCATCTCCCTCTCTTGGACAGTGTATCTTCTCTCCGCCTCGTTAAGCTTTCTGCTTTTCGAAGGCCACGGGGTGACCCTCTTGCTCTAGGACTCCTCCTATTGCAAAGTCAGATGCATCCGTATGCACCTCAAATGGCTTACTGAAGTCTGCTAAACACAGCACTGGTTCTTGCATAATGGCCGCCTTCAGCCGATCAAACGCTGCTTGGCATGCCCCGACCATACCCATGGAGCTTTCTTTTGAGAAGCTCGGTAAGAGGACTAGCTATTGCTGAGAAAGAACATATGAACCTCCTATAATAGTTAGCCAAACCAAGAAAACTCCTCAATTCACTTACCCCGGTAGGCTCGGGCCAATCGGCTATGCTCGCCACCTTTTTGCCATCCATCCATATGCGTCCACTTCCTATCCAATGCCCTAAGAAAGATACTTCACTTAGAGCGAATGAACACTTCTCCTTCTTTACAAAGAGTGAGTGCTCCCTCAATGTCCCAAACACATGAGCTAAGTGGCGTATGGTCTTCCATTGTTTTGCTATAGATTACAATATCATCCAAGTAGACCACCACAAACTTATCCAAATAAGGCCCCAACACCTTATTCATTAGAGTGCAAAAGGTGGCTGGTGCGTTAGTTAGACCGAATGGCATAACTAGGAACTCAAATGCCCCATACCTTGTTACACATGTGGTCTTCCCCTCATTAAGCCCTCAAGCATCCGGACTTGGTAATATCCCCGACCTCAAATCCAACTTGGTGAACACCGTTGCTTCCCTCAATTGATCGAACAAATCTGAAATTAGAGGAATAGGGTAACGGTTCTTAATTGTCACCTTGTTGAGAGCTCGGTAGTCTATGCACAAACGCATGGATCCATCTTTCTTCTTTTGGAATAGAACTGGAGCCCCATATGGTGCCTTAGAAGGACGAACGAACCCTGCTTCCAAGAGTTCATCTAGCTGCCTCCGCAACTCCTCCAACTCCTTAGGCGCCATACGATATGGTGCTTTTGCTGGTGGCTTGGAACCTGGTTCCAACTCAATAGCATGATCCACCTCTCTCCTAGGTGGTAGTCGCTTTGGTAATTCTGCAGGAAACACATCTACATACCTTTGTAGAACTTCAGCAATCCGGGGTGGAATGTCTCTCATTCCTCCCTCCTCATCATCATGACCCCTCACCAGCGTAGCTATGTAAGTGTCATGGCCGTGTTGAAGACCTCTCTTCAACTGCATAGCTGAGAGCATCGAACTCCCAGCACTTGTCGACTGAACTTCCTTCACGTGACATGGTCCTCCTTCATCAAGGATACAAAGCAACCCCAAATAGGGCAGTACAAACCCTTTGCACAAACACAAGAAGTCCATTCCAAGAATGAAGTCAAAATCATCCATATTGACTACGGAGAAACTCAATTTACCTTCCCACTCCCCCACGACGATTGGTACATCACGAGCAACTCCACTAATCGCCCTTGCTTCAGAATTTACCGACTTGACAATGCTTCCATCGTCCACCCATGTCAGCCCCAATCTGATAGCCTCCCTAGTAGAGAGAAAGTTGTGTGTTGCACCTGAATCAATCATGGCCTTGGCCTCCTTGCCTCGGACTGTGAGTTTGATGTAAAAGAGCTCCCTCCTTGACCTCCTTGTGCTGCCCTCGTTGCCTCTTAAGGCCGCCACCATCTTCAGCGAGCCTATCCTTGCATTGTCACTAGATCCCTCGCTCTTGTCCTCCATCATTGAGTTTAAGAGCTTCTTCCTTGGACAATCCTTTAAGAAGTGGTCACCATCACAAAGAAAGCATTTAGGCTTACCGTCTCCCTTCTTCTTCTTATCGTCCGTCCTCTCTAACTTGCTGTCCTTCTTCTCCCATGGCTTCTTGCCCTTGCTGGTCTTGCTGCTCTTAGAGCTGGAGGTTGAGACCTCGGTCTTCTTCTCAAACTCAGTTAGCTTCTCAGCCGTGGAGAGGGCCTCAGCCAATGACTTGACATCCCTCCTCCTTAGCTCTTGTCCAGCCCAAGGCTTGAGTCCATCAAGAAAGGCAAACAACCGATCTTCATCGGTCATGTTAGTGATACTTAGCATAAGAGAAGTAAAGCGAAAACATACTCCTTTATCCTTCCTGACTGTTTCAAGGCCCTCAACTCCTTGCGAGCCTCAAACTCAGCATTCTCCGAAAGAATTGCCTCTTCAATTCTGCCTTGTAGTCGACCCAAGACAAAATTGGTGTGGTGCTAGCCTCTCCATCTCCGGTCCTTCGTCTCCACCACAAGATGGCATCGTCCACAAGAAACATAGAGGCACCCATAATCATGTGTTCATCTTCATGAACACCACTGACCGATAGGTATTGCTCTACCTGCCAAAGGAAATTATCAATTACCTTTGGATCCCTTGTGCCATCATAGACTTTAGGCTTCGCACCTTCAATTTGTCGCTGGAGGATGGCTGAATGGTGGCTGGTGTGGACTCCTCCACAGCAGTAGTCCCGCCTCTGCTAGGACCATCCTTTCTCTCCCCATGCTCCCGGTGGTTTGAGGTAGACCCCCACTTCCTGCCATATACTTCTCCCAAAGACTCACGCTGGCCCAACGCTACTACTTCTCCGAAGCAGCGTCTCTTGGACGTCCTTGACCTCCTCCTTGATCTCACGTAAGTTGCTGGAGAGTTCCTCCTTCCATGCGACAAGAGTTTGGTTAATTTCACTAAGCAATTGATTAGAGACATTACCCGATGGTTCTCCTTGCTCTGTCATGACTCGTTCCTCTCCCTTCATGCCTAAAACGCTTGAAACGCCTCTGATACCAGTTGTAACGGGTTGGAGATTGCCTAGAACTCCAGCCAAGCTTCCCCACCTCGCCCGCACGCACTAAGTCACGCCTAGCACGCTCAGCCTCCTTCAACACCTTCCCAAGATACTCAAACGGATTGCAAACCTCAAGAGAGGGGGGTAGGCCAACACCAGAACGAGAGAGAGAGAGAGAGAGCACCAGGGAATGAGAGAAATCTCTATATTGCAGTAGTGAAAGGTACAAAAACCGAACTAAGTACAAATGAGAGGTTTGTGCCCCTTTTATACCCTAAGGTTACCCCCCCCATGTACATGTATTGTAATTAATACATTAAATACACTAAATACACTCTATCCCCTTGATCATGAACCTGGAAGAACCCCTTGAGTTTTGGAGGTCGAGTCCCAAACCGATTCCCACCTGAACAGGTTTGCCAGCCGCCATGACCAGATCTATTAATGGCCTCAGCCATACAACTGCGGCTTGCGCCAGAAGCTACGCTATGCTTTATCCTGCCCCGCGGCTCCTTGTCACCTTGTGGCGCCCTCAGCCTACGCCCGTGCATCAGCAGATCGCGACTCTCCCTCATGCAGCCGCTTCATGGGTTGAGTTATGACCAAGTTCCTGCCCAGATAAGGCTTCCGGCGCGTTCATCGGACAACCACCTCGGCCTCTTAGTTTTTCCGCCCCTTGTGCTGCTGCCCTGCGCCAGCGGTGCCCGAAGCGCCGTGCGGCCCTTTGATTCCCGCCTTGACGCTGGCTGGCAAGACTCGGCCATGGAGTCTGAAGGCCTGTGGCGCTTTATTCTTCCGCCCCACGTCGCAGCGCTGCGACCTCGCCCGGCAGACCTGCCCCCATGCGACTTTGTCTTCAGCCCCCGGCCCGACTACATGGGCGTGAACCAGCGGCATACTTCATTGCTGTTTGTGCCGTGACTGGCAAGACACACCGATAGAGCCCCCTTGCGGGTCGAGAGTCTTGGCTGCCCGGGCATACTCCCCGCCACATGGCCTGCTAGCCCTTTGCGCCACCAGCGCAGACTCCTTCAGCACTTGCCGCCACAGAAGCGTAAGCCCTGATGCTTGTGGGCAATGTCTTGCCTGCGGCTTGCACGCACTGCTTGCACAACCATCCTCCTCCTCGAGTCTGGTTCTTCGACAAAGGGTATCTCCCCTTGTCCCCGACGCCCATCCTCGCTAGCACCGGGCGGTCCAAGAGTCCCCCTCCTCGCTAGGGCTCCTCTGTACCCACATGCCTTTAACTTCGGCATGCATGCCTGCAACCCCCCTTGTAAGCAACTATGCTGTACACACATAGATTTAACCTACGATATGCGTCCATACCATTGGTTTTACATAACAAAAAGAAGTGCCCCCTTACAAACGTGCACCACTTCGACGCGCCAATGTCCCGCCGACGCCGATGCCCCGCCCGTGCATGGCGAAGCCAGCAAAGGCGCCATAGGCGCCCGCATCGTGCAAGTCAAGATCGGGAGAGGGGCACCAACGGTCCCCGGAGAGCGTGAAAGATCAAAAAAACTTCGAAGTTGGGCAAAAGGTCGTCGCGGGCCACTTTGGGCCTTTCCCCTCACTGAGAAGAGCTGAAGGCCATCGCCAACGAAAAGCCGAGGGCAAATGGCTCTTTGCATCGCCACGCTGCTGAGGGGCAAGCCATTGCACGTAGCTGGGGGGGCAACAAGCCCTTCCTCGGCGCCAGCAGAGGGCGACAGGCCTTTCCCCGAAAGCACGCAGGGGCCAACAGCCCAAGCTTACCCCCCAGCGTCTGCGTTTCGTCAACGCCCCTACCGCCCACCACAATCCGTTCCCACCTATTTGAAATCCCAAAATATCCCTCAGCCACGCGAGAACCGCAAAAGTGTTCATGCGGACCGCCACCAGTGGGGGGCCTGGGCGCGAAAGCAGGCACTAAGGGCGCTTAGCTGACCCCCCCCCCCCCCCTGCCCGGAGGGGCAGGCCAGACCCAGATGCTGCCGCCTGAGTGGCTGCCCAGCCCCTAGCGCGCCAGCCTGGTTGGCGTGGTGCCCCAGCGAGCAGCGGGCTGAGGGGCTGGTTTTGCCCCACGCCCAGCCAGAGGGGGGCAGGCCTGCCCCACGCCAAAGGCCTGGAGTGGCAGGCCTGCCCCCTTGCGCCACAAGACGCCAAGAGGCGCAGGCCAGCCAGCCCCCATGGCCAAGCCGTGAGGGGCTGGCCTGCCCCAAGCTGACAGCCGCCAGGTGGGGATGGCCTGCCCCTTGCGCCGCTAATCCGCTTCCCGCCAACCCGTTCCCCTTGGGGGAAAATCCCAAAAATATCCCTCACCAGCCACGCTGCACCGCAAAAGTGTTCAGACCGGCCACCAGGGGGGGGGGCCCACCACGAAGGGGGTTCAAGGTGCGGCGACCTGACCAGCTGGCGCGCCATGAGAGCGCAGGCCAGCCCCATCTCATGGTGGCCAGGAGGGGGGCCGCCTGCCCCAAGCGACGACGCCTTGGGTTTGCCAGCCCCACAGCAAAGCCGGGCTGGGGCTGGCCCTTGCCTTCATGGCCAACCGTCCCTCGCCGGGCAAACCGTTCCCTCACCGTGGGAAATCCCAAAATATCCCTCAGCCACGCTATATATCAAAAAAAGTGTTCCAGACCACACCACCACGGTGGGGGGCCCACCACCTTGCGGGTTCGGGGTGGCGACCCGGGTCCCCCAGTGGCGTCAGGGGCAGGTGTTCCCCAGGCCTCTCCGTGCCGCCTGGTGGGGCAGGCCCATCCAGCACTCACTGCGCTGGTCGGGGGCAGGCCCGGCTTGTGCTGCCTGGGCTGGGCTGGCCTGCCCCTGGCTGGGCCAAGATGGGCCTGCCCCTTGCCCTGGTGGGCTGGCCTGCCCGTTGGCCGAGGGGCTGGCCTGGCCCTGTGGGGCGCCTGGCCAGGTTAGGCAGCCCAGTCCCATCCTTGGCCAGAGATGCAGGTCGGCCGCCACTTGCGAAGGCCAAGGCCGGGTGGGGCTGGTCCCGCCCTTGAGGCCACCACCTGGTGGGCTGGAGCGCGGGTTGCCCTTGCGGCCATACCGCCAGCACGGCTGGCCTGCCCTGCGAAGCTGCCGCCCTGGGGCACGGGCTGCCCCATCTGCCCACCAAGAAAGGCAGGTTCCTGCCCCATCTTGCCACCAGCCTGCTGGCTATCCCGCCGACCGCAGGTGAGTGCTGCATGAAGCCAGCCTGCGACGCGGGCACGGGACCTAACGGGACCCGCGAATACGCCAAGCAAGCTGCCCGGTTCGCCGCCAAGGCCCAGGCCCAAGGCCCAAGGCCCAAGGCGGGGGTGCGGGGTCTGGCTGCCTTTGATATATATAGCCCCCGCTCCAGGAAGGACGGACGGGCGGCACAAATAGCCCCCCATGCCTGTGGTGGGATCGGGGTGGGAGGTGCTGACCCAACCCGCTTTCAAGGCTTTTGCCCAACTCGAAAAGGCAGCTCGCACCTATAGAAACCCATTTTTACCCCCCCCCTCCCACCAGATACCGCAAAAAGTGTTCCAGACCGGCCACCATGAGGTGGGGGCCCAGCCTCTCCAGGCAACCCCATCTCCAGCAAGCAGATCATCGCCCATGGCCATACTTTGCTCCCCCAGGGCAGGTCTGCATGTGCCTGGCCTTTCCCAGGGCTGGTCGGCAGCGGGTTGGGCTGAAGGGTTGGTTTTCCAGCTGCCAGGGACAGGCCATCCCCCCAGGCGGACACCAGGTGCATGGCTGGATATTTTCGGGCCAGCCCCAAGAACGGCTCCGGGGGCGTCTTGGCGGCTCTTTGCCCAGCGAACAGGCTGGCGCGCTGGCTATGCTTAACCCGACAGCCTGACCAATGGTTGGCTGTTTAATGCCCTGGGGCTAGCAGGCTGACACCCCGGCTGACGCCTATCTTGTGCCTTCCCCCTCTTGCTGCATCTCATCTGCGGGGCATGCCACGCCCCATGCCAGATGGGTCCTCGCTTGCCAATGGCGCGCCAGAGGCCCTTCCCCCTTCCTTTATTTCGGCGTTGCTGGCCTCCTACGGCCCTTGGCGATTTTTTTTTTGTGCAGTTAAGTTTATGCGTGCCCCTCGCAAGGATTTTATGATTTCGGCGCCGTTGACCCCTGCCCCTCCCCTCGCGATGCCTTTGCTGGCGGTCGGGATGAAGGCATCTGGTCCGCCCGCCCGCCCTTGTGCGCTGAGATGCCGAGATTTATCGCGAAAGCAAAGACGACGTCGGGCCCAATTTCATTAAGCTCTCAACGACGACGCCCGTCGCCGCTGATTTCTCGTCGCCGCTTCCACTCAACCTGAGGTGGGTCGGTATGCTGCGGTTAGCTTCGCGGTCGCGTCGGCGATTTGGTAACGTATCCAAGAACGCCTCCCCTTTGTTCTCTTACTCTGCCTTTTGGTGAATCGGACGAGGGCTCCAGCGGTCGCGGCGAGGGGATTCTCCCCTTTCCGCCGCCCCCCCTGCCCGCCCGAGCCCAGCGGTGCAGCGACCCGTAGGCCGTGTCGCGGCGGGTGCTCTGATTCACCCACCAGCCGCTTTAGCGGCGTTACAGCGTGCCGGCCCGGCAACGCACCCCCCTGCCACCCCTGCGCCAATCACAGCCGTCCGCGGTGCGCGTGGTGTCGGTGTAAGGGGCACTTCTTTTGTTATGTAAAACCAATGGTATGGACGCATATCGTAGGTTAAATCTATGTGTGTACAGCATAGTTGCTTGCAAGGGGGTTACAGGCATGCATGCATGCCGAAGTTAAAGGCATGTGGGTACAAAGTGAGCCCTAGCGAGGGGGGGGGACACCGGACCCCCGGGTGCTAGCGAGGATGGGCGTCGGGACAAGGGGAGATACCCTTTGTCGAAGAACCAGACTTCGAGGAGGATGGTTGTGCAAGCACAAAAGTCTTTGATGCAAAACGGCAAGACATTGCCCACAAGCATGCAGGGCTTTACGACCGATGCTGCTGAAGGAGTCTGTAATGGGCGTCAGCAGAGGCCATGTGGTTCGGCGTGTGGCGCCAGGCCATGACTTGGAGCCCTGACACGCCATGACCTCCGACGGGCAGTAAATGACTCGACGCATGCTCGTGTAGTCTTGTGGTCCAGTGCACCACCGCCAAAAGAGGCATACAACTAGGAGTCTTGTAGCCAGCTGAAGAAGCGAGAAATAAGGGCGCCATGACTCCATCGCCGGGCCAGGTGGCCTTAGTCTTACGATGGGGGCAGAATAAAGAGCGCCGCGGGCTGGCTTCCGGGCCATGGTGGCCTTGAGGCTGAAGTCGATGGGTGGAGATCAAAGAGCGCCACCGCAGAGGTTCGAACACCATGAGGGCGGAAGATCTAAGAGGGAAGGCCAATTGTCCGGCTGTTCGAGGCGATCTTGTGGAAGTGAACCTGGGGTGGAACAGGGGTTCCCCACGGTACTTAACCCATGGTAAGCTGTGGCGATGCAGCGAGGCGCTGGCGCCAGAGGGCGCTAAGCCTTGGGATGTGGGCTGGGAGGTCCCGCTTAGCGATAAGCGCATAGCCTTGCGCTGCCGGCTTCCAGCGCTGGCAGCCGTCGGCCGCGCCAGCCTGCATTAATCGTATCTGGTCATGGCGGCTGGCAAACCTGTTCAGGTGGGAATCTGGTTTGGGACTCGACCTCCAAAACTCAAGGGGTTCTTCCAGGTTCATGATCAAGGGGATAGAGTGTATTTAGTGTATTTAATGTATTAATTACAATACATGTACATAGGGGGGGTAACCTTAGGGTATAAAAGGGGCACAAACCTCTCATTTGTACTTAGTTCGGATTTGTACCTTTCACTACTGCAATATAGAGATTTCTCTCATTCCCTGGTGCTCTCTCTCTCTCTCTCTCTCGTTCTGGTGTTGGCCTACACCCCTCTCTTGAGGTTTGCAATCCGTTTGAGTATCTTGGGAAGGTGTTGAAGGAGGCTGAACGTGCTAGACGTGACTTAGTGCGTGCCGGCGAGGTGGGGGAAGCTTGGCTGGAGTTCTAGGCAATCTCCAACCCCGTTACAACTGGTATCAGAGCGTTTCAAGCGTTTTAGGCATGAAGGGAGAGGAACGAGTCATGACAGAGCAAGGAGAACCATCGGGTAATGTCTCTAATCAATTGCTTAGTGAAATTAACCGAACTCTTGTCGCATGGAAGGAGGAACTCTCCAGCAACTTACGTGAGATCAAGGAGGAGGTCAAGGACGTCCAAGAGACGCTGCTCGGAGAAGTAGTAGCGTTGCCTCGCCAGCGTGAGTCTTTGGGAGAAGTATATGGCAGGAAGTGGGGGTCTACCTCAAACCACCGGGAGCATGGGGAGAGAAAGGATGGTCCTAGCAGAGGCGGGACTACTGCTGTGGAGGAGTCCACACCAGCCACCATTCAGCCATCGCCCAGCGACAAATTGAAGGTGCCGGCCTAAAGTCTATGATGGCACAAGGGATCCAAAGGTAATTGATAATTTCCTTTGGCAGGTAGAGCAATACCTATCGGTCAGTGGTGTTCTTGAAGATGAACACATGATTATGGGTGCCTCTATGTTTCTTGTGGACGATGCCATCTTGTGGTGGAGACGAAGGACCGAGATGGAGAGGCTAGCACCACACCAATTTTGTCTTGGGTCGACTACAAGGCAGAATTGAAGAGGCAATTCTTTCCTCGAGAATGCTGAGTTTGAGGCTCGCAAGGAGTTGAGGGCCTTGAAACAGTCAGGAAGGATAAAGGAGTATGTTTCTCGCTTTACTTCTCTTATGCTAAGTATCACTAACATGACCGATGAAGATCGGTTGTTTGCCTTTTCTTGATGGACTCAAGCCTTGGGCTGGACAAGAGCTAAGGAGGAGGGATGTCAAGTCATTGGCTGAGGCCCTCTCCACGGCTGAGAAGCTAACTGAGTTTGAGAAGAAGACCGAGGTCTCAACCTCCAGCTCTAAGAGCAGCAAGACCAGCAAGGGCAAGAAGCCATGGGAGAAGAAGGACAGCAAGTTAGAGAGGACGGACGATAAGAAGAAGAAGGGAGACGGTAAGCCTAAATGCTTTCTTTGTGATGGTGACCACTTCTTAAAGGATTGTCCAAGGAAGAAGCTCTTAAACTCAATGATGGAGGACAAGAGCGAGGGATCTAGTGACAATGCAAGGATAGGCTCGCTGAAGATGGTGGCGGCCTTAAGAGGCAACGAGGGCAGCACAAGGAGGTCAAGGAGGGAGCTCTTTTACATCAAACTCACAGTCCGAGGCAAGGAGGCCAAGGCCATGATTGATTCAGGTGCAACACACAACTTTCTCTACTAGGGAGGCTATCAGATTGGGGCTGACATGGGTGGACGATGGAAGCATTGTCAAGTCGGGTAAATTCTGAAGCAAGGGCGATTAGAGGAGTTGCTCGTGATGTACCAATCGTCGTGGGGGAGTGGGAAGGTAAATTGAGTTTCTCCGTAGTCAATATGGATGATTTTGACTTCATTCTTGGAATGGACTTCTTGTGTTTGTGCAAAGGGTTTGTACTGCCCTATTTGGGGTTGCTTTGTATCCTTGATGAAGGAGGACCATGTCACGTGAAGGAAGTTCAGTCGACAAGTGCTGGGAGTTCGATGCTCTCAGCTATGCAGTTGAAGAGAGGTCTTCAACACGGCCATGACACTTACATAGCTACGCTGGTGAGGGGTCATGATGAGGAGGAGGGAGGAATGAGAGACATTCCACCCCGGATTGCTGAAGTTCTACAAAGGTATGTAGATGTGTTTCCTGCAGAATTACCAAAGCGACTACCACCTAGGAGAGAGGTGGATCATGCTATTGAGTTGGAACCAGGTTCCAAGCCACCAGCAAAAGCACCATATCGTATGGCGCCTAAGGAGTTGGAGGAGTTGCGGAGGCAGCTAGATGAACTCTTGGAAGCAGGGTTCGTTCGTCCTTCTAAGGCACCATATGGGGCTCCAGTTCTATTCCAAAAGAAGAAAGATGGATCCATGCGTTTGTGCATAGACTACCGAGCTCTCAACAAGGTGACAATTAAGAACCGTTACCCTATTCCTCTAATTTCAGATTTGTTCGATCAATTGAGGGAAGCAACGGTGTTCACCAAGTTGGATTTGAGGTCGGGATATTACCAAGTCCGGATCGCGGAGGGCGACGAGGGGAAGACCACATGTGTAACAAGGTATGGGGCATTTGAGTTCCTAGTTATGCCATTCGGTCTAACTAACGCACCAGCCACCTTTTGCACTCTAATGAATAAGGTGTTGGGGCCTTATTTGGATAAGTTTGTGGTGGTCTA
>JAINDJ010000010.1:257684-265184 GCA_019845555.1 Aristolochia fimbriata
GGCTGAGATCTATGGAGAATTTCGGTCTGATCCCCCTCCATGGGCGATCGAGTTGGAGGCTAATGTTTATGATGCGGTGGCTACAACGCGTACAAAAGTAGATGAGTGCATGGAGGCGCTAGAAGCCATACGCTCCAGAGTAGCTAACATCGTAAACTTGCTGGCTGCAAGTCCCGTCATGAAGGACTTCTCTTTACCAAGAGAGGAACAAAGGAGGGACGCTGGTGTTAGTAAGGAGTTCACCACAACAGAGGTTGTAAACACCCAGCCAAAGGAGTCTCAACAAACCAAGCCAATACGGGTCAAGATGCCAGAACCAAAGGTGTATGATGGCGTCCGGGATGCAAAGGTAATTGACAATTTCCTTTGGCAGGTAGAGCAACACTTGATGTCTTCTTGCGTTCGAGAAGAAGCAAGGAAAGTGAGTGCTGCTACACTTTATCTCTCGGGAGACGCACTTCTATGGTGGAGAAGGCATACGCTGGAGGAGGGGACTGGCGCCCCTTCAATTCAGACCTGGAAGGAGTTCAAGGCTGAATTGAGGAAACGGTTCTATCCTGCCAATGTGGAGCACGAGGCTCGTAAGAAGTTACGTTCGCTCAAGCAAGGTGGGAGGATCCGTGAGTACATCTCCCAATTCACTTCTTTGATGCTGTGTATATCTGATATGTCCGATGCGGATAGGCTTTTCTCCTTTCTTGATGGTCTTAAGCCATGGGCGGAGCAAGAGGTTAGGAGAAGGGATGTCAAGACCCTTGTCAAGCTCAATGCATTTGCTGAAAAACTCCCGAATTTGATAAGAGGCCAGAGGGCCAACATGCAAGTTCAGAAGACAAAGAGGGGTCAAAAGGGAAGAAGACCAAAGAGGACTCAGGAGGGGAAAGCAAGGTCAATACGCAGCAGAAGGGTAAGAAGTGGGGAGATAGGGACAGGAAGGGGAAAGGTCCCAAGCGAACCTGTTTCATCTGTGATGGAGATCACCTGATGAGAGACTGTCCCAAGAGACATGCTCTGAATGCTATTCTCAAGGAAGGGTCGGCTGGACAGATTGCTTCAATGAGGAGGTATGAGGTCGCAGAGACTCAGGAGACCCATTCAGGTATGACTCTTAATACTGCAGGTTGCAGTGAAACTTCGTGCGTGGAGAACGCTACGGGGGGTGTAGGAGGCCAAAGGCCCTGGCATGGCAAAGCCTGACAGAGGCTGGAGCTGCTGGCGGAGCAACAACCGCGCCGCGGCCAAGCGCAGCAGCCCGCAGCGCTGCCAGAAGTCTGCCCATGCGGCAGGCGCAGACGCCGAGAGGCGTCACGGCAGCGCGAGGGCGCCAGACGCCGAACGCTGGAGCCGCCAACTTTGAACTTATGGCCCACGCCCACCGGCACAGCTGGAGGCGACGGCCGCGAACGCTGAGCGCCGCTGGAATTTATGGCGCCCGGCACCAAGGCAGCGCAGGGGGCGCATGGCCTCAACGCGGGAGCGCGTTGAAACCGACGGCGCGTTTGCGCCAAACCAACGCGGGCGCGCCCGATCACAGCAGACGTGTTGCGATCACTGGCGTGGTGCGACCGCGCCACTTGGGGCTGAAAGCGCCAATTCGAGGCTCACAAGGTATGTATCCTGGAGTGCAGACTTACTACCTAGGGGCCATGAGGAGCTCCAAGATGGACATCAACGAGACAGGGGGTCGCGTACAAACTGAATTCATAGCACATGGAAGCAATCAGCGAGAGACTGATTCCTTCTTATCAAGGCCATTTCTTAACGCAGTTTCACAACCGGACAACCCACTTACACAAAGGATTCGAGAGGCTATGCAGCATGATCCGGACGTGCTCAAGCTCACCAAGGCGGTTTCATTAGGTGAGACTAAACGCTTTTGGGTAGAAAAAGATCTCTTGTGTACAAAGGGAGGTCGGGTGTATGTTCCAAGGCATGGAGGGTTGCGCAAAGATATCATGAAGGAGTGCCATGATACTTTATGGGCTGGACATCCAGGTCAGAAGCGCACCATTGCCCTGGTAAGTGAAAAGTTCTATTGGCCTGGTCTAGCTATGGATGTGGAGGCTTATGTACGAACGTGTCTTGTTTGTCAACAAGACAAGGCTGAAAGAAGGCGACCAGGAGGATTGCTTCAACCCTTACCTATTGCTGAAAGACCATGGGATTCAGTCTCTATGGACTTCATACTCGGCATCAAGGAGAGTGGAGGGCTGAGTGCAATATATGTAGTAGTGGATAGATTTTCCAAATATGCTACATTCGTTGCTCTTTCAAAAAAATGTACTGCGTCAGAAGTCGCTAAGGTTTTCTTTTCAAACGTTGTAAAGTACTGGGGAGTACCCTCTAGTATCATATCTGATAGAGACTCTAAGTTCACAAGCAGGATTTGGAGAGAGCTTTTTGACTTGTTGGGGACCTCTCTCAACATGTCTTCCAGTTTTCATCCACAATCCGATGGACAAACAGAGAGGGTTAATCAGATTCTAGAGGACTATTTGAGACACTTTGTTTCAGCCAACCAGAAGGATTGGCCGAACTTGCTGGATATTGCTCAATTTAGTTTCAACATCCAGAAAAGCGAAGCCATGGGACACAGTCCATTTGAGGTCGTGCTAGGGAGGCAACCTTCTCTTCCTATCGAGGTGCTGCCAACACAGTCCAAGAAGAATGCTCCTGCCCACTTCATGCTGAAGAGGTGGAAAGAGACACAGGACCTTGCAAGGGTGTACTTGCATAAAGCAGCAAGGAGGATGAAGAAAGCAGCCGACCAACATCGAAGGCCAGTCGTGTTTAAAGTTGGGGACCAAGTCATGCTCAGGATACGACCCGAGCAATTCTCAATGCTCAAGGCGAGGAAGCAGGGGCTAATTCGCCGGCAATGAGGGACCATTTCGAGTATTGAAGAAGGTGGGAGAACTTATGCAAGTTGCAACTGCCGGCAGCTTGGAAAGTACACAATGTTTTCCATGTAAGCCAACTGAAACCATATCACATTGATCCAGACCAAACCGGCATCTTCATCACGGGGAACCATCCTGACGCTCAATCAACCACCTGGTCCAGAATTGTACTACATAATTACACATCGGAGTGTAGTTAAGCGATAAAGGTAAAGGTACGACGAGACAGTACCTTGTTAAATGGAAGAACGAACCGGAGGAGGATGCAACATGGTGTGATCTACCAGAGTTGTACAGATGGATTCCAGAGGTGGTGGACTATGACCGGAAGTTGACGAGGGCGTCAACATGATCGGTGTGGGAGAATGTGACGAGTCAGTACTTGCAAGGGAGGATCTTGCAAGAATGGGGAGGCGCACGGGTTTCACGGAGTCCCGGAGGTGGGCGCACAACCTAGAGAGACCACTTGTACATGACCGGGGTGGGTTATGTATTTTAGTACAGGGAGTTTGTACTACCCTTACAGGGTAATGTAAAGGGATACATGCGGGTCAAAAGCATGTACATGTGTAAGGGAGCTTATGCATGAGGGGCACTAGCGAGAATGGGTGTCCCGACACAGGATAAAAGTGTCAAATAGTGTGAACTGCAGCAACTTGTGCACATGGGGTTGCACACCAGCAGGGCAGCGACCAAAGGCCATGGCCATGACCAGCCATAGGCAGCCATAGCAGCAGCCATGCGGGCGCTGGAGCCGGCTCACGATGCAGCAATATCTGGCATGGGGCTTGAACGGCACGGCAGCCATCGGCAGCATGCAGCCATGGGGCTTAACGGCGGCCACGGCAGCCATGCGCCGGATGAGCCAAGCCGCGGCTGGCATAACGACGGCATCTGAACCATGCGGGCGCTGGAGCGCCGCGAATGGGGAAACGGCATGCGGCAAAACGGCGAGCGCCAGCATGGACGAACAAAAGGGCGGCGCTGAGCGCCACAAGACGCGAGCCGGGCTGGCGTATCGCTGGCGTAAAAAGCATCGCTATCAAGAACCCCACCGGGCGCGGGTAGGCGTAGCGGGGTAAAATCGGCGCCGGGCCCCGAAAGCCCAGCAGCGCAGGTCGCGATGGGCGCGCTGGCAACAACCCAGCCCATGCATGCATGCACCCAGCAGAGATCTGATTGCACCTGGTCATGGCGGCTGGAACTTGAAGTGAAGGGACACCAAGTATGAACGAGGTTCAGGTTTCAGGGGCTGGGGATGCATTGGGATGGGATACATGTATGTGTAAATTACACTTAGGGTAGTGTAATTAAGGGGTTTTAATCCAGCATTCGGTATAAATAGAGAGGCATTTCTCTCATCTTGTAAGTTAGTCTTCTCAACGTGAATCCAAGAAAGGTTTCCCCTTAATCTTCTTTCTCTATCTCTCTCTTTCTCTCTCTCTCGGTACTTCTCTTCCTTGGCGAAGTTCGGGCAAGCAAATGTGGAGATCTTGGGCGGAGTTTGGCTTACTACAAGCGACGGACTGACTTGTAGGCCAGCGACGGTGCTGAACCTTTGGCTACAGTCCTAAAGGAGTAAGGCCGGCGTATCACATGCGATCCGTCGAGTTATCATGAATCATCAAAACAACGGGCAAAGCCCGCGTTGACCTTTTATCTAATAAATGCATCCCTTCCAGAAGTCGGGGTTTGGGGCACGAATTAGCTCTAGAATTACTACGGTTATCCGAGTAGCAGGTACCATCAAACAAACTATAACTGATTTAATGAGCCATTCGCAGTTTCACAGTCTGAATTTGTTCATACTTACACATGCATGGCTTAATCTTTGAGACAAGCATATGACTACTGGCAGGATCAACCAGGTAGCATCCTCTCGAGAGACCGCGACGCCAACACGCCGATGCGAAAAGCGCCAGCACCGGGCCAGGGGCATCGACGGTCGAAAGCAAAAGTTGGGCGATCAGACTCGCTTTGCGAATCCAACCAAGTCCATCGGGACTGCCGCATTCACATGGGTCCATGAACACTGCGGCGTCCGGGCGTTCCGAGCACACCCGGGCGTGAGACTAAGCCGGAGGGGAAAGTAAACGCGACGCCTCGATTGCCCCCGCACTGCACCACGCACAACGGGTCCGGGCGACGGGTTTCAAAGGGACTATACATCATATGAAGCTGCCCCTTTCGGGAAAAAACACACAAGCACCAGGGGAATGCCAGCGACCCAACAAGGCCGCGGGAGGTCCGTGGCAGTGAAGGGAAGACGGCGCTGACGAGACGACGGCTCATACGGCCGGAAGCACCACTCGCGCATGTCCAACGCGGCACCACTCGCACGCCCGCTGTCCGCACGCGCGATGCCCCGCCCGCGCATGGCGAAGCAGCAAAGGCGCCATAGGCGCCGCACAGGCAAGTCAAGATCGGGAGAGGGGCACCGAACGGTCCCGCAGAGAGCGTGAAAGATCAAAAACTCGAGTTGGGCAAAAGGGTCGCGCGGGCCACTTGGGCCTTTCCCGCGCGCGAGAAGAGCTGAAGGCCATCGCCCAACGGAAGCGAGGGGCAAATGGCCTTTGCACTGCTCACACGCTGAGGGGCAAGCCATTGCACAGAGCGCGGGGGGCAACAAGCCCTACCTAGGCGCGCAGAGGGGCGACAGGCCTTTCCTGAGCACGCAGGGGGGGCCAACAGGCCCAGGCTTACCCCGCCCGCGCGTCGGTGGCTCGCACGCAACGCGCCTACCGCGCCCGCCACAATCCGTTCCCACCTATTTAAAATCCCAAAATATCCCTCAGCCACGCAGAACCGCAAAAGTGTCTGTACCGTCACCACGAGTGGGGCCCACCGCGAGCGGGCACTAAGGTGCGCCTAGCTGACCCCCGCGCGCGCCAGGAGGGGCAGGCCAGACCCAGCGCGCGCGCGCCTGGAGTGGCTGCCCAGCCCCCCTAGCGCGCGCAGCGCCCGGTGGGCAGGCTCGCCCCATGCGCGCGCGCGCTAGAGGGGGCTGGCCTGCCCCACGCGCGCGCGCGCCCGGAGTGGCTGGCCTGCCCCTGCGCGCGCACGCCAAGAGCGGCAGGCCAGCCCCCATGCGCGCGCGCGCCAGGAGGGGCTGGCCTGCCCCAGCGCGCGCGACGCGCCTGGTGGGCTGGCCAGCCCCATGCGCGCGCGCGCCTGGTGGGGATGGCCTGCCCCTTGCGCGCAATCCGTTCCCGCCGCAACCCGTTCCCGCCTATGGGAAATCCCAAAAATATCCCTCAGCCACGCGGTACCGCAAAAGTGTCTGTACCGTCACCACGAGGTGGGGCCCACCGCGAGGGGTTCAAGGTGCGGCGACCTGACCCCCGCGCGCACGCCATGAGCGGCAGGCCAGCCCCATGCGCGCGCGCCCAGGAGGGGCTGGCGTGCCCTGCGCGACGCGCCTGGTGGGGCTTGCCAGCCCCATGCGCGCGCGCGCGCCGCCTGGTGGGGCTGGCCTGCCCCTTGCGCGCAATCCGTTCCCGCCTGTGGGAAAATCCCAAAAATATCCCTCAGGCACGCGGTACCGCAAAAAGTGTCTGTACCGTCACCACGTGGGGGGGCCCACCGCGAGCGGGTTCAAGGTGCGGCGACCTGACCCCGCGCGCGTCAGGTGGGGCAGGCTTGCCCCCCTGCGCGCGCGCGCCTGGTGGGCTGGCCTGCCCCAGCGCGCGCGCCTGGGCGGGCTGGCTCGCCCCCTGTGCGCGCGCGCGCCAGGATGGGCTGGCCTGCCCCTTGGGCGCGCCTGGTGGGCTGGCCTGCCCGTTGCGCGCGTGCCAGGAGGGGCTGGCCTGCCCTCCGTGCGCGCGCGCCTGGTTGGGCAGGTTCGCCCCTGGCGCGCGCGCCAGGAGATGCAGGCCGGCCACTTGCGAGCGCGCGCCCTGGTGGGCTGGCCAGGCCCTTGCGCGCGCGCGCCTGGTGGGGCGGGTTTGCCCCTTGCGCGCTCACGCCTGCAATGGCTGGCCTGCCCTTGCGAGCGCGCCAGCAGGGGCTGGCTGCCCCATGCGCGCTGGCGCCCGCAAAGGCAGGCCTGCCCCATGCGCGCGCGCGCGCTGCTGGGCTTTCCCGCCGACCGCAGGTGAGTGCTGCATGAAGCCAGCGCACGGGCACGGGACGAACGGGACCACGAATACGCGCGCGCGCGCGCGCGACCGCCGGCCGCCGGCCCAAGGCCCAAGGCCCAAGGCCAAGGCGGGCGCGGGTGGCGGCGCGCGCGCGCGTTTTGATATATAGGAGCCCCAGCGGCTCGGAAGGGACGGGCGGCACAGGCAGCGTCCCCCATGCCTGTGGTGGGACGGGGGTGGGAGGTGCTGACCCAACCCGCTTTTCGCTTTTGCCCAACTCGAAAGGCAGCTCGCACCTATAGAAAAAACCCATTTTTACCCTTTTCCCACCAGATACCGCAAAAGTGTCTGTACCGTCACCATGAGGTGGGGCCCAGCCTCCCTGGCAACCCCATCTCCAGCAAGCAGGTCATCGCCCGGCGCCCTGCGCCTTGCGTGTCCCCCCCAGGGGCTGGCCTGCGCCAAGCGCGCGAGCGCCTGCAGGGCTGGCCGGCGCCACGCGCGCGCGCGAGCGCCTGCTT
>JAINDJ010000010.1:270184-275184 GCA_019845555.1 Aristolochia fimbriata
TGCCCTTGGGGCAAAGTGTTTTTCAGCCAACCTCGCCAGGGGGCAAGGACGACCAATCTGCTCGCCCCCTCGACGACTCCCGCGCACGCCGCCGCTGGGGGCAGCAGGGCACGGGTGGGGAGAACACGCCGGGCGTGACGCCCAGGCAGGTGTACCCTTGACCTAGTGGCCTCGGGTGCAACTTGCGCTCAAAGACTCGATGGTTCGCGGGATTCTGCAATTCACACCAAGTATCGCATTTCGCCACGCTCTTCATCGATCGCGAGAGCCAGATATCCGCTGTCGAGTCGTGTTAGGTTACCGTGGTTCGAGGTCGAGGTCGGACCGCCCGCCGCCAAGGCTTCTTTCGCTTTGGCACAGATCGCGCCGAAGTGGTTGTTCGTGGTGTTCGCCCCCCGACCGTCGCGGGTCGCTGACGCTGAGCCCGCCGGGCGCCGGTCGCTAACGCCAGGCGCAGGGGATTCGACGGGCGCTGCGACTCGC
Organism: Aristolochia fimbriata; assembly: GCA_019845555.1. NCBI lineage: Eukaryota > Viridiplantae > Streptophyta > Magnoliopsida > Piperales > Aristolochiaceae > Aristolochia > Aristolochia fimbriata. Next base: position 270,668 of record JAINDJ010000010.1, read on the forward strand.
CGCGCCCGCCGCCGCCAGGGCATCGTGGTGCAGCTCGCTCGCTTGGTCGCGCCGCTTCGTGGAATCGACAATGATCCTTCCGCAGGTTCACCTACGGAAACCTTTGTTACGACTTCTCCTTTCCTCTAAATGATAAGGTTCAGTGGACTTCTCGCACGCTATCGGGCGGGCGGCGAACCGCCAACGCCGCCGCTGATCCAACACTTCACCGACCATTCAATCGGTAGGAGCGACGGGCGGTGTGTACAAAGGGCAGGGATCGTAGTCAACGCCGAGCTGATGACTCGCTTACTAGGAATTCCTCGCTGAAGACCAACAATTGCAATGATCTATCCCCATCACGATGAAATTTTCGAAGATTACCCGGCCTGTCGGCCAAGGCTATAGACTCGCTGAATACATCAGTGTAGCGCTGCGGCGCCCAGAACATCTAAGGGCATCACAGACCTGTTATTGCCTCAAACTTCCGTGGCCTAAACGCCATAGTCCCTCTAAGAAGCTGGCCGTGGAGGGTCACCTCCACATAGCTAGTTAGCAGGCTGAGGTCTCGCTCGCTAACGGAATTAACCAGACAAATCGCCCCACCAACTAAGAACGGCCATGCACCACCACCCATAGAATCAAGAAAGAGCTCTCAGTCTGTCAATCCTTACTATGTCCGACCTGGTAAGTTTCCCCCGTGTTGAGTCAAATTAAGCCGCAGGCTCCACTCCTGGTGGTGCCCTTCCGCAATTCCTTTTAAGTTTCAGCCTTGCACCATACTCCCCCCCGAACCCAAAAAACTTTGATTTCTCATAAGGTGCCGGGCGAGTCCTAAAAGCAACATCCGCCGCATCCCTGGTCGGCATCGCTTATGGTTGAGACTAGGACGGTATCTGATCGCCTTCGAGCCCCCAACTTTCGCTCTGATTAATGAAAACATCCTTGGCAAATGCTTTTCGCAGTTGTTCGCCTTTCATAAATCCAAGAATTTCACCTCTGACTATGAAATACTTAATGCCCCCGACCGTCCCTCGCTAATCATTACTTACCCGATCCCGGCCCAACACAATAGGACCGAAATCCTGTGATGTTATCCCATGCTAATGTATCCAGAGCGTAGGCTTGCTTTGAGCACTCTAATTTCTTCAAAGTAACAGCACCGAGGCACGACCCGCCAGTTAAGGCCAGGAGCGCATCGCCGTAGAAGGGACGAAGTCGACCTGTGCACACCGCCGCGGCGGACCGACCGACCCAACCCAAGGTCCAACTACGAGCTTTTAACTGCAACAACTTAAATATACGCTATTGAGCTGGAATTACCGCTGCTGCTGGCACCGGACTTGCCCTCCAATGGATCCTCGCTAAGGGATTTAGATTGTACTTCATTCCACTACCAGACTCTGAGAGCCCGGTATTGTTATTTATTGTCACTACCTCCCCGTCGATTGGGTAATTTGCGCTACCTGCTGCCTTCCTTGGATGTGGTAGCCGCTTTCAGGCTCCCTCTCCGAATCGAACCCTAATTCTCCGCCACCCGCCAATACCATGGTAGGCCCCTATCCTACCATCGAAAAGTTGATAGGGCAGAAATTTGAATGATGCGCCGCCGCACGAGAGCCATGCGATCCGCCGAAGTTATCATGAATCATCAAAACAACGGGCAAAGCCCGCTGACCTTTTATCTAATAAATGCATCCCTTCCAGAAGTCGGGTTTGGGGCACGATAGCTCTAGAATTACTACGGTTATCCGAGTAGCAGGTACCATCAAACAAACTATAACTGATTTAATGAGCCATTCGCAGTTTCACAGTCTGAATTTGTTCATACTTACACATGCATGGCTTAATCTTTGAGACAAGCATATGACTACTGGCAGGATCAACCAGGTAGCATCCTCTCGAGAGACCGACGACGCCAACACGCCGATGCGAAAAGCGCCAGCACCGGGCCAGGGGCATCGACGGTCGAAAGCAAAAGTTGGGCGATCAGACTCGCTTTGCGAATCCAACCAAGTCCATCGGACTGCCGCATTCACATGGGTCCATGAACACTGCGGCGTCCGGGCGCGTCGAGCACACCCGGGCGGAGACTAAGCCGGAGGGGAGAAAAAACGACGCCCGATTGCGCCCGCCTGCACCGCACGCACACGGGTCCGGGCGACGGGTTTCAAAGGGACTATACATCATATGAAGCTGCCCCTTTCGGGAAAAACACACAAGCACCAGGGGAATGCCAGCGACCCAACAAGGCCGCTGGAGGTCCGTGCAGTGAAGGGAAGACGGCGCGACGAGACGACGGCTCATACGGCCGGAAGCACCACTCGCGATGTCCAACGCACCACTCGCACGCCGCGCGGTCCGCACGCCGATGCCCCGCCCGCATGGCGAAGCAGCAAAGGCGCCATAGGCGCCGCACAGGCAAGTCAAGATCGGGAGAGGGGGCACCGAACGGTCCCGCAGAGAGCGTGAAAAGATCAAAAACTCGAAGTTGGGCAAAAGGGTCGCGCGGGCCACTTGGGCCTTTTTCCCCGCGCGCGCGAGAGAGCTGAAGGCCATCGCCCAACGGAAGCGAGGGGCAAATGGCCTTTGCACTGCTCACACGTTGAGGGGCAAGCCATTGCACAGAGCGCGCGGGGGGCAACAAGCCCTACCTAGGCGCGCAGAGGGGCGACAGGCCTTTCCTGAGCACGCAGGGGGCCAACAGGCCCAGGCTTACCCCGCCCGCGTCTGCGGCTCGCAACGCGCCTACCGCGCCCGCCACAATCCGTTCCCACCTATTTAAAATCCCAAAAATATCCCTCAGCCACGCAGAACCGCAAAAGTGTCTGTACCGTCACCACGAGTGGGGCCCACCGCGAGCAGGCACTTAGGAGCGCCTAGCTGACCCCCCCCGCGCCAGGAGGGGCAGGCCCCAGACCCAGCGCGCGCGCGCCTGGAGTGGCTGCCCAGCCCCCTAGCGCGCGCGCCCGGGTGGGGCAGGCTCGCCCCATGCGCGCGCGCTAGGAGGGGCTGGCCTGCCCCACGCGCGCGCGCGCCCGGAGTGGCTGGCCTGCCCCCTGCGCGCGCACGCCAAGAGCGGCAGGCCAGCCCCATGCGCGCGCGCGCCAGGAGGGGCTGGCCTGCCCCAAGCGCGACGCGCCTGGTGGGGCTGGCCAGCCCCATGCGCGCGCGCGCGCGCCTGGTGGGGATGGCCTGCCCCTTGCGCGCAATCCGTTCCCGCCGCAACCCGTTCCCGCCTATGGGAAATCCCAAAAATATCCCTCAGCCACGCGGTACCGCAAAAGTGTGTCTGTACCGTCACCACGAGGTGGGGCCCACCGCGAGGGGTTCAAGGTGCGGCGACCTGACCCCCGCGCGCACGCCATGAGCGGCAGGCCAGCCCCATGCGCGCGCGCGCGCCAGGAGGGGCTGGCGTGCCCCAAGCGCGACGCGCCCTGGTGGGGCTTGCCAGCCCCATGCGCGCGCGCGCGCGCCTGGGTGGGGCCTGCCCCTTGCGCGCGCAATCCGTTCCCGCCTGTGGGAAATCCCAAAAATATCCCAGGCACGCGGTACCGCAAAAGTGTCTGTACCGTCACCACGTGGTGGGGCCCACCGCGAGCGGGTTCAAGGTGCGGCGACCTGACCCCCGCGCGCGTCAGGGGGGCAGGCTTGCCCCCCGCGCGCGCGCGCGGGGTGGGCTGGCTGGCCCCAAGCGCGCGCGCGCGCCTGGCGGGCTGGCCTGCCCCTTGTGCGCGCGCGCCAGGATGGGCTGGCCTGCCCCCCTTGGCGCGCCTGGTGGGCTGGCCTGCCCGTTGCGCGCGTGCCAGGAGGGGCTGGCCTGCCCTCTGTGCGCGCGCGCCTGGTTGGGCAGGTTCGCCCTGGCGCGCGCGCCAGGAGATGCAGGCCGGCCACTTGCGAGCGCGCGCCTGGTGGGCTGGCCAGGCCCCTGCGCGCGCGCCCTGTGGGGCGGGCTTGCCCCTTGCGCGCTCACGCCCTGCAATGGCTGGCCTGCCCTTGCGAGCGCGCCAGCAGGGGGCTGGCTGCCCCCCCATGCGCTGGCGCCTGCAAAGGCAGGCCTGCCCCATGCGCGCGCGCGCCTGCTGGGCTTTCCCTGCCGACCGCAGGTGAGTGCTGCATGAAGCCAGCGCACGTGGCACGGGACGAACGGGACCATGAATACGCGCGCGCCGCGATCGCCGGCCGGGCCGGCCCAAGGCCCAAGGCCCAAGGCCAAGGCGGGCGGGCGCGGGCGGCGCGCGCGCGCGTCTTTGATATATAGGAGCCCCCGCGGCTCGGAAGGGACGGGCGGCACAGGCAGCGTCCCCCATGCCTGTGGTGGGACGGGGGTGGGAGGTGCTGACCCAACCCGCTTTTCGCTTTTGCCCAACTCGAAAGGCAGCTCGCACCTATAGAAAACCCATTTTTACCCTTTTCCCACCAGATACCGCAAAAAGTGTCTGTACCGTCACCATGAGGTGGGGCCCAGCCTCCCTGGCAACCCCATCTCCAGCAAGCAGGTCATCGCCCGGCGCCCTGCGCCTTGTGCGTCCCCCGCA
>JAINDJ010000010.1:282684-285184 GCA_019845555.1 Aristolochia fimbriata
GACGGTCGAAAGCAAAAGTTGGGCGATCAGACTCGCTTATGCGAATCCAACCAAGTCCATCGGACTGCCGCATTCACATGGGTCCATGAACACTGCGTGGCGTCCGGGCGCTCCGAGCACACCCGGGCGGAGACTAAGCCGGAGGGGAAAGTAAACGCTGACGCCCGATTGCGCCTCGCCTGCACTCGCACGCACGACACGGGTCCGGGCGACGGGTTTCAAAGGGACTATACATCATATGAAGCTGCCCCTTTCGGGAAAAAAAAAAACACACACAAGCACCAGGGGAATGCCAGCGACCCAACAAGGCCGCTGGAGGTCCGTGCAGTGAAGGGAAGACGGCGCGACGAGACGACGGCTCATACGGGCCGGAAGCACCACTCGCGATGTCCAACGCACCACCACTCGCACGCCGCCGCTGGTCCGCACGCCCGATGCCCCGCCCGCATGGCGAAGCAGCAAAGGCGCCATAGGCGCCGCACAGGCAAGTCAAGATCGGGAGAGGGGGCACCGAACGGTCCCGCAGAGAGCGTGAAAGATCAAAAACTCGAGTTGGGCAAAAGGGTCGCGCGGGCCACTTGGGCTTTTCCCCCGCGCGAAAGAGCTGAAGGCCATCGCCCAACGGAAGCGAGGGGCAAATGGCCTTTGCACTGCTCACACGCTGAGGGGCAAGCCATTGCACAGAGCGCGCGGGGGGCAACAAGCCCTACCTAGGGCGCGCAGAGGGGCGACAGGCCTTTCCTGAGCACGCAGGGGGGGGCCAACAGGCCCAGGCTTACCCCGCCCGCGTCTGCGTCTGGCTCGCAACGCGCCTACCGCGCCCGCCACAATCCGTTCCCACCTATTTAAAATCCCAAAAATATCCCTCAGCCACGCAGAACCGCAAAAGTGTCTGTACCGTCACCACGAGTGGGGCCCACCGCGAGCAGGCACTTAGGAGCGCCTAGCTGACCCCCCCCGCGCGCCAGGAGGGGCAGGCCAGACCCAAGCGCGCGCGCGCCTGGAGTGGCTGCCCAGCCCCCCAGCGCGCGCGGCGCCCGGTGGGGCAGGCTCGCCCCATGCGCGCGCGCGCGCTAGGAGGGGCTGGCCTGCCCCACGCGCGCGCGCGCCTGGAGTGGCTGGCCTGCCCCCTGCGCGCGCACGCCAAGAGCGGCAGGCCAGCCCCATGCGCGCGCGCGCCAGGAGGGGCTGGCCTGCCCCAAGCGCGACGCGCCTGGTGGGGCTGGCCAGCCCATGGCATGCGCGCGCGCGCCTGGTGGGGATGGCCTGCCCCTTGCGCGCAATCCGTTCCCGCCGCAACCCGTTCCCGCCTATGGGAAATCCCAAAAATATCCCTCAGCCACGCGGTACCGCAAAAAAGTGTCTGTACCGTCACCACGAGGTGGGGCCCACCGCGAGGGGGGTGAAGGTGCGGCGACCTGACCCCCGCGCACGCCATGAGCGGCAGGCCAGCCCCATGCGCGCGCGCGCGCCCAGGAGGGGCTGGCGTGCCCCAAGCGCGACGCGCCTGGTGGGGCTTGCCAGCCCCATGCGCGCGCGCGCGCGCCTGGTGGGCTGGCCTGCCCCTTGCGCGCAATCCGTTCCCGCCTGTGGGAAATCCCAAAAAATATCCCTCAGGCACGCGGTACCGCAAAAAGTGTCTGTACCGTCACCACGTGGGGGGGCCCACCGCGAGCGGGTTCAAGGTGCGGCGACCTGACCCCCGCGCGCGTCGTCAGGGGGGCAGGCTTGCCCCCCCCGCGCGCGCGCCTGGTGGGCTGGCCTGCCCCAAGCGCGCGCGCGCCTGGCGGGCTGGCCTGCCCCTTGCGCGCGCGCCAGGATGGGCTGGCCTGCCCCCTTGGGCGCGCCTGGTGGGCTGGCCTGCCCGTTGCGCGCGTGCCAGGAGGGGCTGGCCTGCCCTCCCTGCGCGCGCGCCTGGGTTGGGCAGGTTCGCCCCTGGCGCGCGCGCCAGGAGATGCAGGCCGGCCACTTGCGAGCGCGCGCCTGGTGGGGGCTGGCCAGGCCCCTGCGCGCGCGCCTGGTGGGGGGGGCGGGCTTGCCCCTTGCGCGCTCACGCCTGCAATGGCTGGCCTGCCCTTGCGAGCGCGCCAGCAGGGGGGCTGGGCTGCCCCATGCGCGCTGGCGCCTGCAAAGGCAGGCCGCCCCATGCGCGCGCGCGCCTGCTGGGCTTTCCCGCCGACCGCAGGTGAGTGCTGCATGAAGCCAGCGCACGTGGCACGGGACGAACGGGACCATGAATACGCGCGCGCGCCGCCGACCGCCGGCGCCGGCCCCAGGCCCAAGGCCCAAGGCCCAAGGCGGGCGCGGGGCGGCGGCGCGCGCGCGCCTTTGATATATAGGAGCCCCCGCGGCTCGGAAGGGACGGGCGGCACAGGCAGCGCCCCCCATGCCTGTGGTGGGACGGGGGTGGGAGGTGCTGACCCAACCCGCTTTTCGCTTTTGCCCAACCTCGAAAGGCAGCTCGCACCTATAGAAAACCCATTTTTACCCTTTTCCCACC
>JAINDJ010000010.1:292684-295184 GCA_019845555.1 Aristolochia fimbriata
GGCTTAATCTTTGAGACAAGCATATGACTACTACCGGCAGGATCAACCAGGTAGCATCCTCTGAGACCGCGACGCCAACACGCCGATGCGAAAAGCGCCAGCACCGGGCCAGGGGCATCGACGGTCGAAAGCAAAAGTTGGGCGATCAGACTCGCTTTGCTAATCCAACCAAGTCCATCGGACTGCCGCATTCACATGGGTCCATGAACACTGCGGCGTCCGGGCGCTTCCGAGCACACCCGGGCGCGAGACTAAGCCGGAGGAGAAAGTAAACGCTGACGCCTCGATTGCGCCTCGCCTGCACTCGCACGACACGGGTCCGGGCGACGGGTTTCAAAGGGACTATACATCATATGAAGCTGCCCCTTTCGGGAAAAAACACACAAGCACCACCAGGGGAATGCCAGCGACCCAACAAGGCCGCTGGAGGTCCGTGCAGTGAAGGGAAGACGGCGCTGACGAGACGACGGCTCATACGGGCGGAAGCACCACTCGCGCATGTCCAACGCACCACCACTCGCACGCCGCCGCGGGTCCGCGACGCCGATGCCCCGCCCGCATGGCGAAGCAGCAAAGGCCCATAGGCGCCGCACAGGCAAGTCAAGATCGGGAGAGGGGGCACCGAACGGTCCCGCAGAGAGCGTGAAAGATCAAAAACTCGAGTTGGGCAAAAGGGTCGCGCGGGCCACTTGGGCCTTTCCCCGCGCGAGAAGAGCTGAAGGCCATCGCCCAACGGAAGCGAGGGGCAAATGGCCTTTGCACTGCTCACACGCTGAGGGGCAAGCCATTGCACAGAGCGCGCGGGGGCAACAAGCCCTACCTAGGCGCGCAGAGGGGGCGACAGGCCTTTCCTGAGCACGCAGGGGGCCAACAGGCCCAGGCTTACCCCCGCCCGCGTCTGGCGGCTCGCAACGCGCCTACCGCGCCCGCCACAATCCGTTCCCACCTATTTAAAATCCCAAAATATCCCTCAGCCACGCAGAACCGCAAAAGTGTCTGTACCGTCACCACGAGTGGGGGCCCACCGCGAGCAGGCACTTAGGAGCGCCTAGCTGACCCCCCGCGCGCCAGGAGGGGCAGGCCAGACCCAAGCGCGCGCGCCCTGGAGTGGCTGCCCAGCCCCCCCCGCGCGCGCCCCCGGGGGGCAGGCCTGCCCCATGCGCGCGCGCGCTAGAGGGGCTGGCTGCCCCACGCGCGCGCGCGCGCCCGGAGTGGCTGGCCTGCCCCCTGCGCGCGCACGCCAAGAGCGGCAGGCCAGCCCCATGCGCGCGCGCGCCAGGAGGGGCTGGCCTGCCCCAAGCGCGACGCGCCTGGTGGGGCTGGCCAGCCCCATGCACGCGCGCGCGCGCCTGGTGGGGATGGCCTGCCCCTTGCGCGCAATCCGTTCCCGCCGCAACCCGTTCCCGCCTATGGGAAATCCCAAAAATATCCCTCAGCCACGCGGTACCGCAAAAGTGTCTGTACCGTCACCACGAGGTGGGGCCCACCGCGAGCGGGTTCAAGGTGCGGCGACCTGACCCCCGCGCGCACGCCATGAGCGGCAGGCCAGCCCCATGCGCGCGCGCGCCAGGAGGGGCTGGCGTGCCCCAAGCGCGACGCGCCTGGTGGGGCTTGCCAGCCCCATGCGCGCGCGCGCGCGCCTGGTGGGGCTGGCCTGCCCCTTGCGCGCAATCCGTTCCCGCCTGTGGGAAATCCCAAAAATATCCCTCAGGCACGCGGTACCGCAAAAGTGTCTGTACCGTCACCACGTGGTGGGGCCCACCGCGAGCGGGTTCAAGGTGCGGCGACCTGACCCCCGCGCGCGTCAGGTGGGGCAGGCTTGCCCCCTGCGCGCGCGCGCCTGGTGGGGCTGGCCTGCCCCAAGCGCGCGCGCGCCCTGGCGGGCTGGCCTGCCCCCTGTGCGCGCGCCAGGATGGGGCTGGCCTGCCCCTTGGGCGCGCCTGGTGGGCTGGCCTGCCCGTTGCGCGCGTGCCAGGAGGGGCTGGCCTGCCCTCTGTGCGCGCGCGCGCCTGGTTGGGCAGGTTGCCCTGGCGCGCGCGCCGCCAGGAGATGCAGGCCGGCCACTTGCGAGCGCGCGCCTGGTGGGCTGGCCAGGCCCCTTGCGCGCGCGCGCCTGGTGGGCGGGCTTGCCCCTTGCGCGCTCACGCCTGCAATGGCTGGCCTGCCCTTTGCGAGCGCGCCAGCAGGGGCTGGGCTGCCCCATGCGCGCTGGCGCCCGCAAAGGCAGGCCTGCCCCATGCGCGCGCGCGCCTGCTGGGCTTCCCCCGCCGACCGCAGGTGAGTGCTGCATGAAGCCAGCGCACGGGCACGGGACGAACGGGACCATGAATACGCGCGCGCGCCGCGATCGCCGGCCGCCGGCCAAGGCCCAAGGCCCAAGGCCCAAGGCGGGCGCGGGCGCGGGCGCGCGCGCGCGCGTCTTTGATATATAGGAGCCCCGCCCCGGCTGGCTCGGAAGGGACGGGCGGCACAGGCAGCGCCCCCCCATGCCTGTGGTGGG
>JAINDJ010000010.1:302684-305184 GCA_019845555.1 Aristolochia fimbriata
ACCTTTTATCTAATAAATGCATCCCTTCCAGAAGTCGGGTTTGGGGCACGATAGCTCTAGAATTACTACGGTTATCCGAGTAGCAGGTACCATCAAACAAACTATAACTGATTTAATGAGCCATTCGCAGCTTCACAGCCTGAATTTGTTCATACTTACACATGCATGGCTTAATCTTTGAGACAAGCATATGACTACTGGCAGGATCAACCAGGTAGCATCCTCTCGAGAGACGCGACGCCAACACGCCGCCGATGCGAAAAGCGCCAGCACCGGGCCAGGGGCATCGACGGTCGAAAGCAAAAGTTGGGCGATCAGACTCGCTTTGCGAATCCAACCAAGTCCATCGGACTGCCGCATTTCACATGGGTCCATGAACACTGCGGCGTCCGGGCGCTCCAGCACACCCGGGCGGAGACTAAGCCGGAGGGGAAAGTAAACGCTGACGCCTCGATTGCGCCTCGCCTGCACTCGCACGACACGGGTCCGGGCGACGGGTTTCAAAGGGACTATACATCATATGAAGCTGCCCCTTTCGGGAAAAAAAACACACAAGCACCAGGGGAATGCCAGCGACCCAACAAGGCCGCTGGAGGTCCGCGGCAGTGAAGGGAAGACGGCGCTGACGAGACGACGGCTCATACGGCCGGAAGCACCACTCGCGCATGTCCAACGCGGCACCACTCGCACGCGCCGCTGTCCGCACGCCCGATGCCCCGCCCGCATGGCGAAGCAGCAAAGCAAAGCCATAGGCGCCGCACAGGCAAGTCAAGATCGGGAGAGGGGGCACCGAACGGTCCCGCAGAGAGCGTGAAAGATCAAAAACTCGAAGTTGGGCAAAAGGGTCGCGCGGGGCCACTTGGGCTTTTCCCCGCGCGCGAAGAAGAGCTGAAGGCCATCGCCCAACGGAAGCGAGGGGCAAATGGCCTTTGCACTGCTCACACGCTGAGGGGCAAGCCATTGCACAGAGCGCGGGGGCAACAAGCCCTACCTAGGCGCGCAGAGGGGCGACAGGCCTTCCTGAGCACGCAGGGGGGCCAACAGGCCCAGGCTTACCCCCGCCCGCGCGCGTCTGCGGCTCGCAACGCGCCTACCGCGCCCGCCACAATCCGTTCCCACCTATTTAAAATCCCAAAAATATCCCTCAGCCACGCAGAACCGCAAAAGTGTCTGTACCGTCACCACGAGTGGGGCCCACCGCGAGCAGGCACTTAGGAGCGCCTAGCTGACCCCCCCCGCGCGCCAGGAGGGGCAGGCCAGACCCAAGCGCGCGCGCGCCTGGAGTGGCTGCCCAGCCCCTAGCGCGCGCGCGCCCGGTGGGGCAGGCGTGCCCCAGGCGCGCGCGCGCTAGAGGGGCTGGCCTGCCCCACGCGCGCGCGCGCCCGAGAGTGGCTGGCTCTGCCCCCCGCGCGCACGCGCCAAGAGCGGCAGGCCAGCCCCATGCGCGCGCGCGCCAGGGGCTGGCCTGCCCCAAGCGCGACGCGCCTGGTGGGCTGGCCAGCCCCATGCGCGCGCGCGCGCGCGCCTGGTGGGGATGGCCTGCCCCTTGCGCGCAATCCGTTCCCGCCGCAACCCGTTCCCCCCTATGGGAAATCCCAAAAATATCCCTCAGCCACGCGGTACCGCAAAAAGTGTCTGTACCGTCACCACGAGGTGGGGCCCACCGCGAGGGGGTTTGAAGGTGCGGCGACCTGACCCCCGCGCGCGACGCCATGAGCGGCAGGCCAGCCCCCCATGCGCGCGCGCGCGCCAGGAGGGGCTGGCGTGCCCCAAGCGCGACGCGCCTGGGGGGGCTTGCCAGCCCCATGCCGCGCGCGCGCGCTGGCCTGGGGGCTGGCCTGCCCCTTTGCGCGCAATCCGTTCCCGCCTGTGGGAAATCCCAAAAATATCCCTCAGGCACGCGGTACCGCAAAAGTGTCTGTACCGTCACCACGTGGGGGGCCCACCGCGAGCGGGTTCAAGGTGCGGCGACCTGACCCCCGCGCGCGTCAGGGGGGGCAGGCTTGCCCCCGCGCGCGCGCCTGGTGGGGCTGGCTGCCCCTGCGCGCGCGCGCGGGGCGGGCTGGCCTGCCCCCCCTGTGCGCGCGCGCCAGGATGGGCTGGCCTGCCCCCCTTGGCGCGCCTGGTGGGCTGGCCTGCCCGTTGCGCGCGTGCCAGGAGGGGCTGGCCTGCCCCTCTGCGCGCGCGCCTGGTTGGGCAGGTTCGCCCTGGCGCGCGCGCGCCAGGAGATGCAGGCCGGCCACTTGCGAGCGCGCGCCTGGTGGGCTGGCCAGGCCCTTGCGCGCGCGCGCCTGGTGGGGCGGGCTTGCCCCTTGCGCGCTCTCACGCACGCCTGCAATGGCTGGCCTGCCCTTGCGAGCGCGCCAGCAGCAGGGGCTGGGCTGCCCCATGCGCGCTGGCGCCTGCAAAGGCAGGCCTGCCCCATGCGCGCGCGCGCCTGCTGGGCTTTCCCGCCGACCGCAGGTGAGTGCTGCATGAAGCCAGCGCACGTGGCACGGGA
>JAINDJ010000010.1:312684-348267 GCA_019845555.1 Aristolochia fimbriata
GCCCCTATCCTACCATCGAAAAGTTGATAGGGCAGAAATTTGAATGATGCGTCGCCGCACGAGAGCCATGCGATCCGCCGAAGTTATCATGAATCATCAAAACAACGGCAAAGCCCGCTGACCTTTTATCTAATAAATGCATCCCTTCCAGAAGTCGGGTTTGGGGCACGATAGCTCTAGAATTACTACGGTTATCCGAGTAGCAGGTACCATCAAACAAACTATAACTGATTTAATGAGCCATTCGCAGCTTTCACAGTCTGAATTTGTTCATACTTACACATGCATGGCTTAATCTTTGAGACAAGCATATGACTACTGGCAGGATCAACCAGGTAGCATCCTCTGAGAGACCGCGACGCCAAACACGCCACGCCGATGCGAAAAGCGCCAGCACCGGGCCAGGGGCATCGACGGTCGAAAGCAAAAGTTGGGCGATCAGACTCGCTTATGAATCCAACCAAGTCCATCGGACTGCCGCATTCACATGGGTCCATGAACACTGCGGCGTCCGGGCGCTCCGAGCACACCCGGGCGGAGACTAAGCCGGAGGGGAAAGTAAACGCGACGCCTCGATTGCGCCGCCCTGCACTCCGCATCGAACGGTCCGGGCGACGGGTTTCAAAGGGACTATACATCATATGAAGCTGCCCCTTTCGGGAAAAAAACACACAAGCACCAGGGGAATGCCAGCGACCCAACAAGGCCGCTGGAGGTCCGCGGCAGTGAAGGGAAGACGGCGCTGACGAGACGACGGCTCATACGGCCGGAAGCACCACTCGCGCGATGTCCAACGCACCACCACTCGCGACGCCGCCAAGTCCGCGACGCCGATGCCCCGCCCGCATGGCGAAGCAGCAAAGGCGCCATAGGCGCCGCACAGGCAAGTCAAGATCGGGAGAGGGGCACCGAACGGTCCCGCAGAGAGCGCGGAAAGATCAAAAACTCGAAGTTGGGCAAAAGGGTCGCTGGGGCCACTTGGGCCTTTCCCCGCGCGCGAGAAGAGCTGAAGGCCATCGCCCAACGGAAGCGAGGGGCAAATGGCCTTTGCACTGCCAAGCCCTACCCCACCGCGCCTAGAGGGGCGACAGGCCTTCCTGAGCACGCAGGGGCCAAGCTGGCTGGTGCCCCCCAGGCCAACTGCCTGGTGGGGCTGGCTGGCCCCAATCCCAAAAATGGGCTGGCCACTGCCCGCTGCTGCCTCCACCACGGCAGGCCCCTCCTCAGCAGGCCGCCCGTCTGCCCCGCTGGGCTGGCCCTCAGGCCTGCCTCCTCGCCAAAATATCCCTGGCCTCGCCTTTACGCCAGAGAAGCGGGGGCTGGCTCCTGAAGGCCACCCGGGCTGGGCTGGCCTGGCCCCGGCCACTGGCGGTGGGGTGGCTTGCCCCTCACCGCCGCCTGCAATGGCTGGCCTGCTGGAAATCGCCTTACTCCCTTAGGATCCAGAGGGGCCGGGGCACCGCCGCAGCCCTTCCAAAAGTCAGTCCGTCGCTTGGCCCAAGCCAAACGGTTCCGGATCTCCACATTTGCTTGCCCCCCTAACTTCGCCAAGGAAGAGAAGGGTCCGAGAGAGAGAGAGAGAGAGATAGAGAAAGCTGGGATCCAAGGAAACCTTTCCAGGATTCACACCAGCAGGTTCCACAAAAGGACGAGTTATTTATAGTGCAACCCTGATTAAACCCCCTAATTACACTAACCGTCTCCGCCAAGAACTACATACATTGTCCCATCCCAAAAATGGTCTGGTCTTGCTGCCCCGAAAACCTGAACTCGTCTGTCACCAGGGGTCCAGTCCCTGGTCTGTTCCAAGTTCCAGAGGGCTGGACTACCTTCAGGCCACGCTTGCACAAGCCAAACTGGTCACAGCCTCCATAAGTACCGGTTGCTTTGGTCCCAACTCCCCTTAGCACAGAGAAGCTGGTCAGAGAGAGAGAGAGAGGGTCGGAGAAAAGAAGGACGGTAAAACCTTTGGCCTTGATAGAGGTTGGGAAGTCACCACAAAATGAGAGAATTGGGCTGGCTCCAAGTCCTCCTGGCCACATTAAAACCCGCTTACAAAGCTGGCCCACCCCAAGATTTAGCCGTAAAATGACCATCTTCTTATGAAGCTTACCAGCTAGGGCTGGGCTGCCCCATAGAGCCGCTGGGTACCGGATTTAGCCCCAGGGCCTCACCCCATGGCAGGCTACCGCCGGGCTTTGCCCCGGCCAATCAAGATAGCTTTGAGTGCTGCATGGCCAAAGGTGAGTAAACCCTGGCACGGACCAGAAAGGGGTACTGAGCTGCCTGGTCACCAAGCGAGGTCACCGGGCCAAGGCTCCAAGGCCCAAGGCTGGCGGGCGTTGGTGGGAACCCATAAAAAAGTGATATATAGGGAGCCCCCTTCACTCTCGGAAGGCAGGCGGCACAGCAGAAAAAAAACCATGCCCTAGTTGATCTGGGTGGAGGTGCTGACCCAACCCGCTTGTTTGCCCAACCCGAAGGCAGTTCGCGACAGCCTTAGAAAACCCATTTTTGTCTTTTTCCCACCGATACCAAAAGTAACCCACCCCTGGCCACCATGAGGTGGGAGGAAGCCTCCCGAACGCCTACGTGCTGGCGAATTCGGTTTACGTACCTCGTTCCAGGAAGTTTATGGTTCTCGCGGCAAGTTCGTGATACGCATTTTTTCGCGCCATGCCACGCTGATCGTTAACACTTGCATCGGGAGACGCCGGCTGGCTGGTCTTCGTTAACGCCCGCCATAAAGCCGCTAGGCTGCAGCGCCAGCTCGGTTCGCCTGTTGTGTCGCAGGCCAGTCATGCTGCCGCGACGCTTTGTTAACGCCGCGGCGTTTTCGCCGGTATACAGCCGGCGTCGTAGCCTGGTCGCGATGGGTATTTCACGCGTTAGTGGAAATGCTGCCGTCGCCGTCACGCCAGCCGCCAGGCGCCGCGTCGCGGTCTTTGCTCCCCGGCCGCTATTCACGCCGACGAATCGCTAACCGTAGTGTTAAGTCATGGCCGAATGTCTTCGAAGTTCACAATTGCTGCCGTCTTTCCCTTTTGACCCCTTCAACTTGAATCGGGGTCTTTATGGAATTCCTACGGTTTCATACATTTTCACAAATGAATGACGATCTCCCCCCCCATGGGATGCCTTTCTTGACCTCTTTCGGATGAAGGCAGACGCTGGTCGCCATCACGGGCATGGGCATGAGATCAGATCTTATGCTAAAGCAAAGACGACGTTTTCAGCAGATGTCCGCCTGGTGGACGACGCCAGGCGCTGCGGCGCTTTTCGAACTTCAGGAAGCGCCTGATGGTCAGTTATTGGAATGATAAAAGGCCGGGCGCCTTGAACCTCGATCCAAGAACGTTGAAGGGGCTGTTCTCTTACCGCCTTTGTGAATTGACTCCAGGGTCGACAATGGAGCGACGAAGGATTCTCCCCTTCCTTGCCCGCCAAACCAAAAGCCCCGGCAGTTCCTCCAGGGAAAAGGTTGGTTCGAGGCATCTGATTCATCATACACCAGCCGCCCTGAACAATGTGGGATCCCTTCCGCACTCTGTGTAACGCCGCCTTACCTCCTTTAGTGGACTATAGCCAAAGGTTCAGCACCGTTCGCTGGCCTACAAGTCAGCTCCTCATGCCGCTTGTAGCCAAAACTCCTACCAAGATCTCCACATTTGCTTGCCCGAACTTCGCCAAGGAAGAGAAGTACCGAGAGAGAGAGAGAGAGAGATAGAGAAAGAAGGATAAGGGGAAACCTTTCTTAGATTCACGCTGGGAAGACTAACTTAAAAATGAGAGAATTGCCTCTATTTATAAATTCAACCCCTCGATTAAAACCCCAATTACACTACCCCTAAGTGTAATTTACACATACATGTATCCCATCCCAATATCATCCCCCAGCCCCTGAAACCTGAACCTCGCTCACACACTTGGTGTCCCTTCACTTCAAGTTCCAGCCGAGAGAGACCAGGGTGATCAGGATTCTGGGAAGATGGATGGGGCTGGGGAGACTGGGTTACAAATGAGAGATGCTGGCCTGGGCTGATTAAAACCCTTAATTTCTCCCCAATTATACATACATGTATACATGTGTCTACATCCCCAGCCCTCCCAAACCCGAACCTCTCACACTGGTACTACCTCCGTTCCAGCCGCCATGACCAGGTGCGAGTCTGTTGGGTTATATGCTGGGCGCTGGAAATTGCTCACAATTCATGCGTTTCGCGCTGTTGGCGCTTTGATACCAGACTCGGCGCTCGGCTTTACGGTTTGAATTGCTGGTTATGCTGGATAGTGAAATGTCATGGCGTTGGTTGTCACAATAAAAAAGATCTCTCGTCGTTATCGCAGATATCGTACACCATACCAAGATATTGTTTAAGGTCATTGCGCTACCAAGTATACCAAAGATACCGTCAGGTCATTGCTAGGCCTGATAGATAATTGCAGAGTTGCGATAGATCGCCAGGTCGCTGGTATACCATGCTAGCGATCATGTCAAGATGGTCGCTGGGCCGGATGGCCTTTGGTCTTTTTATGCCGCGGTTGGTGTAACCCCATGTGCACAAGTGCTGCGCTCACACTATTTGACACTTTTAACCCGTGGTCGACACCCATTCTCGCTTAGTGCCCCTCATGCATAAGCTCCCTACACATGTACATGCTTTGACCCGCATGTATCCCCTTACATTTCCTCAGAAGGTAGTACAAGCTCCCTTTGTACTAAAAATACATAACCCACCCCTGCCATGTACAAGTGGTCTCTAGGTTGTAAGGCCCACCTCCCAGACTGCGGAGACCCGCCTGCCTCCTCATTCTTGTAAGATCCTCCCTTGTACTGTACTCGACTGCCACAGTTGGCCAGCCCCAAAGAAAAGATCGCTGCTGGCGCTTGGCCAGCCCCAAGAAGCGCAAGAGCACGCTGCTGTAAGGCTGGTCGGGGCTCCCCTGCAGGGCGCCATATAGGTGCTGGCCTGTTCAAAGGGGCGCCATACAAAGGCGCTGGCACCCAACCCAAAAACCCATTTTTAAGGGCGCTTCGCCCTGCCTCAGGGGCAGGGCCAGATGCTTGGCGCAGGCCAGCCCCCTCAGGGGAGCACGCAGCCTGGGCGCCGGGCGATGACCTGCTTGCTGGAGATGGGGTTGCCCTGAGAGGGCTGGGCCCCACCTCATGGTGACGGCATGCACACTTTTGGCGGTATCTGATGGGAAAAGGGTAAAATGGGTTTTTCTATAGGTGCGAGCTGCCTTCGAAGGCAAAAAGCCGGTGCGGGTTGGGTCAGCACCTCCCACCCCCCGCCCCACCACAGGCATGAGGGGACGCCGCCCGCGTCGCCTGGCCCCTTCCGGAAGCCGGGGCTCCTATATATCAAAGACGCTGGCTGCCTGCCGCCCGCTACCGGCCTTGGGCCTTTGGGCCTTGGCCTGGGGCGGAGTCCGGGAGGATCTTGCAAGAATGAGGAGGCGACGGGTCTCACGGAGTCCGGGAGGTGGACGACAACCCAGAGAGACCACTTGTACATGACTGGGTGGGTTATGTATTTTAGTACAAGGGAGCTTGTACTACCTTTACAGGGAATGTAAGGGATACACGCGGTCAAAGCATGTACATGTGTAAGGGAGCTTATGCATGAGGGGCACAGCTTAGAATGGGTGTCCCACACGGGTTAAAAGTGTCAAATAGTGTGAACTGCAGCACCGGGCGGCACATGGGTTGCACACCAGCATCGGGAAGCCGCCAAAGGCCATGAAGCTACGTCAGGCATAGCAAAGAGCCATGCGGGGATGGAGCCGCCAAGACGATGGGGCTTAACTAGCTGCACGGCAGCCATGCGGGTTGATCCGGGCCGCGAACGATGGGGCTTAACCAGGGCAACGGCAGCCATGCGGGAAGATCTGCCCGAGAAAAGAGATGGGGCCAACGGTTAATCTCGGCAGCGCATTAGCCGCGAAATGCGATGGGGGCAACAGCAGAAGCGCGGGCGCTGGGAGCCGGAACACAAGATCTGAAAGCGCGGGCCGCCGGGACGAGGGCGGGAGCGGCCGCCGCTGGCTGGCTTAAAGATCGCCAAGAACCCACAGGGCTGGGTAGGGCTTAGCGGGTAAAACGCGGGGGCCGGCCGGTTACAGCAGCCGCAGGTCGCGCATGATGCACGCTGCTGGCAGCAACCCCACCTCCAAGACATGCATGCGCCAGCAGATACAAAGGCACCTGGTCATGGCGGCTGGAACTTGAAGTGAAGGGACACCAAGTGTGAACGAGGTTCAGGTTTCAGGGGCTGGGGATGTATTGGGATGGGATACATGTATGTGTAAATTACACTTAGGGGTAGTGTAATTAAGGGTTTTAATCCAGGGTTCGGGTATAAATAGAGAGGCAATTCTCTCATTTTGTAAGTTAGTCTTCCCAACGTGAATCCAAGAAAGGTTTCCCCTTATCCTTCTTTATCTATCTCTCTCTCTCGGTACTTCTCTTCCCATGGGTTCGGCAAGCAAATGTGGAGATCTTGGGCGAGTTTGGCTTACCGCAGTTTACCTGGACCGACTTTGTAGGCCAGCGACGGTGCTGAACCTTTGGCTACAGTCCTAAAGGAGTAAGGTCGGGCTACATTGGTATCAGAGCCATCCCACATTGTGCTACGAGGAGGGGAGGAGAATTGTGAAAGGTTAGAGAACCATGTCGGTAAGGAACCAACCTTTTCTATTGAGGAACTAACCCAGGGCTTTGAGGCTTGGAAGGCTGAGATCTATGGAGAATTTCGGTCTGATCCTCCATGGGCTGCATCGAAGCTGGAGGCTAATGTTTATGATGCGTGGCTACAACGCTGCATAAAGGTGGATGAGTGCATGGAGGCGCTTAGAAGCCATACCCCAGAGTAGCCAACATCGTGAAACTGCTGGCTGCAAGTCCCGCCATGAAGGACTTCTTTACCAAGAGAGGAACAAAGGAGGGACGCTGGTGTTAGTGAGGAGTTCACCACAACAGAGGTTGTAAAACACCCAGCCAAAGGAGTCTCAACAAACCAAGCCAATACGGGTCAAGGTGCCAGAACCAAAGGTGTATGATGGCGCCCGGGATGCAAAGGTAATTGACAATTTCCTTTGGCAGGTAGAGCAACACTTGATGTCTTCTTGCGCTCGAGAAGAAGCAAGGAAGGTGAGTGCTGCTACACTTTATCTCTCGGGAGACGACTTCTATGGTGGAGAAGGCATACGCTGGAGGAGGGGATCATGCCTTCAATTCAGACCCGGAAGGAGTTCAAGGCTGAATTGAGGAAACGGTTCTATCCTGCCAATGTGGAGCATGAGGCTCGTAAGAAGTTACGCTCGCCAAGCAAGGTGGGAGGATCCGTGAGTACATCTCCCAATTCACTTTTGATGCTGTGTATATCTGATATGTCGATGCGGATAGGCTTTTCTCCTTTCTTGATGGTCTTAAGCCATGGGCGAGCAAGAGGTTAGGAGAAGGGATGTCAAGACCCTTGCCGGCTCGTCAAGGCTGAAAAACTCCCCGAATTTGATAAGAGACCAGAGGGCCAACATTCAAGTTCAGTAAGACAAAGAGGGGTCAAAAGGGAAGAAGACCAAAGAGGACCCAGGAGGGGAAAGCAAGGTCAATACGCAGCGTAAGGGTAAGAAGTGGGGAGATAGGGACAGGAAGGGGAAAGGTCCCAAGAGGACCTGTTTCATCTCAGTGATGGAGATCACCTGATGAGAGACTGTCCCAAGAGACATGCTTTGAATGCTATTCTCAAGGAAGGGTCGGCTGGACAGATTGCTTCAATGAGGAGGTATGAGGTCGCAGAGACCTCGAGACCCATTCAGGTATGACTTTAACACCGCAGGTTGCAAAGAAACTGCGGCGCGGGAGAACGCCACGGGGTGCAGGGGGCCAAAAGGCCCTGGCCCAACAGCACGCCAAGACAGGCTGGCGCTGGCGCCGCGCTGGTAGCAACAGTCGCTAAGATCGGGCTGCGCAGCGCCCGCGCGAACGCTGGAAGTCTGCCCATGCGCGGTAGGCACGACGCCAGAGACGGGCGCCACCGCAGCTGGCCAAGATCGCCGCAAACGCTGAGCCGCCGCTGGGGACTTATATGGCTATGGGCCACCCACGGCAGCCGGGTAGATCGATCGGCCGAACGCCGGAGCCGCTAAGAACTTATGGCGACGAAGCCAAGGCAGCTGCAGGGGGGATGGCCTCAACGCTGAGCTGCTGGGTGAAAACCGAGGGGGGCGCTATAAACCGAACCGACGCCGCGTCCGACACAGCAGAAGTGTTAAGCAGACCGGATGGGTGCGAATCAACCACTTCGCAGCAGCGCCAAACCGGAAAGGCTCACAAGGTAATGCATCCTGGATTGCAGACTTGCTACTTGGGGCCATAAGAAGCTCCACAAAGGGACATCAACGGTGACAGGGGGGTCGCATAAAACCGAATTCATAGCACATGGAAGCAGTCAGCAAGAGACTGATTCTCCTTATCAAGACCATTTCGAAAGTATTGAAGAAGGTGGGGAGAACTTATGCATAAGTTGCAACCGCCGCAGCTTGGAAAGTACACAATGTTTTCCATGTAAGCCAATCCGAAACCATATCACATTGATCCAGACCAACCGGCATCTTCATCACGGGAACCATCCCCGACGCTCAATCAACCACCTGGTCCAGAATTGACTACATAATTACACATCGGAGTGTAGTTACAGATAAAGGTAAAGGTACAACGAGACAAGCATCTTTGTGAAATGGAAGAATGAACCGAGGAGGATGCAACATGGTGTGATCTACCGAGTTGTACGTGATGGATTCCGAGGTGGTGGACTATGACCAGAAGTTGACGAGGGCCCAACATGATCGGTGTGGGAGAATGTGACGGAGTCGGTACTTGCAAGGGAGGATCTTGCAAGAATGAGGAGGCGCACGGTCTCACCTGAGTCCGGGGAGGTGGACGACAACCTAGAGAGACCACTTGTACATGACCGGGGGTTATGTATTTTAGTACAAGGGAGCTTGTACTACCTTTACAGGGAAATGTAAGGGGATACACGCGGTCAAAGCCACGTACATGTGTAAGGACATGCACGAGGGGCACCAGCCGAGAATGGGCGTCCCGACACGGGTTGCGCGTCAAATAGTGTGAACCCGTTAACCCAAGCAACATGGGGTTGCATCAACCAACGGGCCAGCCGGGCCAAAGGCCATGAGAGCCAGCCAGGCCAGGTATCAGGCAGCCACATGCGGGAGAGCCAAGAGCCGCGAAATCAACCGGGGGCACTAAGAGCCATGCTAACGATCAAGAATAAGATGGGGCTTAACCCGGCCGCAAGAAAGCCATGTAATCTTAACCGGCAAATTATGGGGCTTAATCCTACGGCACCGGCAGCCACAAGTTTGATGCCGCCGGAACAAGAAATGCGATGGGGCTTAAATATGCGCTGGAGCCGCCACAAGATCTGAGCTGCCGGCAACGCCGCAGGAGTACCGCTGGCTTAAAGATCACAAGAACCCCACAGGGCCGGGTAGGCGCTTAGCTGGGTAAAATGCGGCAGGGCTGGCGCTGGCTCAGCAGCAGCGAGGGTCGCATGGGCCGCCGCCACCCCGCAGCAACCCCGCCTACCAAGACATGCATGCTCAGCAGATACAGCAACCTGGTCATGGCGGCTGGAACTTGAAGTGAAGGGACACCAAGTGTGAACGAGGTTCAGGTTTCAGGGGGGGGGGATGTATTGGGATGGGATACATGTATGTGTAAATTACACTTAGGGGTAGTGTAATTAAGGGGTTTTAATCCAGGGTTCGGGTATAAATAGAGAGGCAATTCTCTCATTTTGTAAGTTAGTCTTCCCAACGTGAATCCAAGAAAGGTTTCCCCTTATCCTTCTTTCTCTATCTCTCTCTCTCTCTCTCGGTACTCTCTTCCTTGGCTAAGTTCGGGCAAGCAAATGTGGAGATCTTGGGCGGAGTTTGGCTTTATCGCAGTTTACGGACTGACTTGTAGGCCAGCCTGGTGCTGAACCTTTGGCTACCCCAAAGGAGTAAGGTCATGCTACATTGGTATCAGAGCCATCCCACATTGTGCTACGAGGAGGGAGGAGAATTGTGAAAGGTTAGAGAACCATGTCAGGTAAGGAACCAACCTTTTCTATTGAGGAACCAACCCAGGGCTTTGAGGCTTGGAAGGCTGAGATCTATGGAGAATTTCGGTCCGATCCCTCCATGGGCTTATCGAAGTTGGAGGCTAATGTTTATGATGCGTGGCTACAACGCTGCACAAAGGTGGATGAGTGCATGGAGGCTTAGAAGCCATACGCCCAGTAGCCAACATCGTGAAACTTGCTGGCTGCAAGTCCCGCCATGAAGGACTTCTCTTACCAAGAGAGGAACAAAGGAGGGACGCTGGTGTTAGTGAGGAGTTCACCACAACAGAGGTTGTAAACACCCAGCCAAAGGAGTCTCAACAAACCAAGCCAATACGGGTCAAGGTGCCAGAACCAAAGGTGTATGATGGCGCCTGGATGCAAAGGTAATTGACAATTTCCTTTGGCAGGTAGAGCAACACTTGATGTCTTCTTTGCTCGAGAAGAAGCAAGGAAGGTGAGTGCTGCTACACTTTATCTCCTCGGGAGACGACTTCTATGGTGGAGAAGGCATACGCTGGAGGAGGGGGACTGGCGCCTTCAATTCAGACCTGAAGGAGTTCAAGGCTGAATTGAGGAAACGGTTCTATCCTGCCAATGTGGGAGCATGAGGCTCGTAAGAAGTTACGCTCGCCAAGCAAGGTGGGAGGATCCGTGAGTACATCTCCCACCCACTTTTTGATGCTGTATATCTGATATGTCGATGCGGATAGGCTTTTCTCCTTTCTTGATGGTCTTAAGCCATGGGCGAGCAAGAGGTTAGGAGAAGGGATGTCAAGACCCTTGGCCAAGCTCACATGCTGAAAAACTCCCGAATTTGATAAGAGACCAGAGGGCCAACATTCAAGTTCAGAAGACAAAGAGGGGTCAAAAGGGAAGAAGACCAAAGAGGACCCGTGGAGGGGAAAGCAAGGTCAATAATGCAGCAGAAGGGTAAGAAGTGGGGAGATAGGGACAGGAAGGGGAAAGGTCCCAAGAGGACCTGTTTATCCGTGATGGAGATCACCCGATGAGAGACCGTCCCAAGAGACATGCTTTGAATGCTATTCTCAAGGAAGGGTCGGCTGGACAGATTGCTTCAATGAGGAGGTATGAGGTCAGCAGAGACTCGTGGAGACCCATTCAGGTATGACTCTTAACACCGCAGGTTGCAAAGGAAACTGCGGCGGGAGAACGCCACGGGGTGCAGGGGGGCCAAAAGGCCTCAAGGCCAACAAAGACGCACGCCAAATAGGGGCGGGCGCTGGCGCGCTGTGTAAACAGTCAAGACGGGCACGGCGCGCTGCCCGCAACGCGCCAGCTGAAGTCTGCCCATGCGGTAGGCAATGACGCCAGAGATCGGCGCCAAGTAGCAGCTGGGCGCGGCACGGCCGAACGCTGGAGCGCTGCTGCTGGGGGACTTATGGCATGACGGGCCACGGGTAGCGCTGGAGGCGATCGGGTCGCAACGCTGAGAGCCGCTGGAACTTATGGCGACGAGCCAAGGGGCAGCGGGGTGGGGTGATGGCCTCAACGCTGAGCGCTCGAAACCGAGGGCATGCTGGCTTAAACCCACGCTGGCCATTACAGCAATGTTATATCATGGGCGCGGCGCACGCACCACTTACCAGCAAGCCGCCAAACCGAGGCTCACAAGGTAATGATCCCTGATTGCAGACTTGCTACTTGGGGCCATAAGAAGCTCCACAAAGGACATCAACGAGACAGGGGGTCGCTGACAAACCGAATTATAGCACATGGAAGCAGTCAGCAAGAGACTGATTCCTCCTTATCAAGGCCATTTCTTAACGCAGTTTCACAACCAGACAACCCACTTACACAAAGGATTCGGAGGCTATGCAGCATGATCCGACGCGTTCAAGCTCACCAAGGCGGTTTCATTAGGTGAGACTAAACGCTTTTGGGTGGAAAAATGATCTTTGTGTACAAAGGGAGGCAGGGTATATGTTCCAAGGCATGGAGGGTTGCGAAAGATATCATGAAGGAGTGCCATGATACCTTATGGGCTGGACATCCAGGTCAGAAGCGCACCATTGCCCCGGTAAGTGAAAAGTTCTATTGGCCTGGTCTAGCTATGGATGTGGAGGCTTATGTAATAACGCACTTGTTTGTCAACAAGATAAGGCCGAAAAGAAGGCGACCAGGAGGATTGCTTCAACCCTACCTATTGCTGAAAGACCATGGGATTCAGTCTCTATGGACTTCATACTGCATCAAGGAGAGTGGAGGGCTGAGTGCAATATATGTAGTAGTGGATAGATTTTCCAAATATGCTACTTTCGTCGCTTTTTCAAAAATGTACCGCCGCCAGAGGTCGCTAAGGTTTTCTTTTCAAACGCTAAAAACGTAATCGGGGAGTACCCTCTAGTATCATATCTCTGATAGAGACTCTAAGTTCACAAGCAGGTTTTGGAGAGAGCTTTTGATTTGTTGGGAACCTCTCAACATGTCTTCCAGCTTTCATCATCCACAAACCGATGGACAAACGGAGAGGGTTAATCAGATTCTAGAGGACTATTTGAGACACTTTGTTTCAGCCAACCAGAAGGATTGGCCAACTTGCTGGACATTGCTCAATTTAGTTTCAACCTCCGTAAAAGCTGGCCACGGGACACAAAATTTATTTGAGGTCGTGGCTAGGGAGGCAACCTTCTTTCCTATCGAGGTGCTGCCAATACAGTCCAAGAAGAATGTTCTGCCCACTTCATGCTGAAGAGGTGGAAAGAGACACAGGACCTTTGCAAGGGTGTACTTGCATAAAGCAGCAAGGAGGATGAAGAAAGCAGCCACCAACATCGACGCCAGTCGGGTTTGAAGTTGGGGATCAAGTCCCGCTCAGGATAATGCACCGGAGCAATTCTCAATGCTCAAGGCGCAGGAAGCAGGGGCTAATTGGCCGGCACGAGGGACCATTTCGAAGTATTGAAGAAGGTGGGAGAACTTATGCATGTTGCAACCGCCGCAGCTTGGAAAGTACACAATGTTTTCCATGTAAGCCAACCGAAACCATATCACATTGATCCGCACCAACCGGCATCTTCATCACGGGAACCATCCCGACGCTCAATCAACCACCTGGTCCAGAATTGACTACATAATTACACATCGGAGTGTAGTTATGCAGATAAAGGTAAAGGTACAACGAGACAAGACTCCTTGTGAAATGGAAGAATGAACCCAGGAGGATGCAACATGGTGTGATCTACCAGAGTTGTACGTGGATTCCAGAGGTGGTGGACTATGACCAGAAGTTGACGAGGGCCAACATGATCGGTGTGGGAGAATGTGACGGAGTCGGGTACTTGCAAGGGAGGATCTTGCAAGAATGAGGAGGCAGACGGGTCTCACCTGGAGTCCGGGAGGTGGACGCAAACCTAGAGAGACCACCACTTGACCATGACCTTTATGTATTTTTTTAGGCCAAGGGAGTTTGTACCACCTTTGGGGAATGTAAGGGATACATGGGGGTCAAAGCATGTACATGTGTAAGGGAGCTTGCGCATGAGGGGCACCCACAGAATGGGCGTCCCCATGACCGGGTTAGTGCGCAACAACAGTGAACCGCAGCACCGGTGCGCTATTGGGTTGCATCAACCGCATCAACGGCATAAGGCCAAAGGCCAAGATCAGCGTGGCCGTCAAAGAGTTGTTTACGCATGCCGCGGAATGCGATGGGGGGGTTTAACGGCGACGGCACCCGTTGTCAAGAGAAGCGATAAGGCCGATACGCATAATCCTGGCAGTCATGTTGAATGATCTGGCCATCGGTCAAGAGATGGGGCTTTACCCATGCAACGGGTATTCACGCGAGCTGGATGCCACGAAATGATGGGGCTAACAGCAGAGAAGGCGGGGAGGGCCACAAGACGACGCGATCAACGCGACGCCGCCGGCAGGACCAGGCGCCGCTGGCGAAGCATCGCCGCTCCCACAGGGCGCCGGGTAGGCTCAGCTGGGTAATGCCGCTGGCGCGAAGGCAGCAGCGAGGTCGCTGATATGGCTGGGCTGGCAGCAACCCCGCCAAGACATGCATGCGCAAGCAGATACAAGGCACCTGGTCATGGCGGCTGGAACTTGAAGTGAAGGGGACACCAAGCGTGAACGAGGTTCAGGGTTTCAGGGGCTGGGGATGTATTGGGATGGGATACATATGTGTAAATTACACTTAGGGGTAGTGTAATTAAGGGTTTTAATCCAGGGTTCTGCATAAATAGAGAGGCAATTCTCTCATTTTGTAAGTTAGTCTTCCCAACGTGAATCCAAGAAAGGTTTCCCCTTATCCTTCTTTTTCTCTCTCTCTCTCTCTCTCGGTATTTTTCCATGGTTCAAGCAAGCAAATGTGGAGATCTTTGGGAGTTTGGCTTTACCGCAAGTAGTTTACACGGACTGACTTAGGCCAGCTGACGGTGCTGAACCTTACAGTCCTAAAGGAGTAAGGTCTACAGCAGGGCACGGGTGGGAGAACACGCCGGGCGGACGCGCCCCAGGTGTAATTGACCTAGTGGCCTCGGGTGCAACGGCGCTCAAAGACTCGATGTGGTTCGCTGGATTCTGCACCACACCAAGCATCGTGATTTCGCCACGCTCTTCATCGACGCGCAGAGCCAAGATATCCGCTGTCGAGTCGGTTAGTTACCGTGTTCGAGGTCGGACGCTTGCCACGCCAGGACCGCTTCTTCGCTTTCTTTCGCTGGTACATGTGATCGCCGAAAGTGGTTAGGTCTTCGACCGTCATGGGTCGGTGCCGCCGAGCCCGCCCGCCATTCGCAACGCTGGAGGATTCGGCGGGCGTTGGACGCCAACGCCCGCCGCGGCATCGTGCAGCTCGCTCGGCTGGTCGCCGTTTCGCGGAATCGACAATGATCCTTCCGCAGGTTCACCCACGGAAACCTTTGTTACGACTTCTCCTTCCTCTAAATGATAAGGTTCAGTGGACTTCTCGCAACGTTATCGGCGGCGACCGCCAACGCCGGGCAAGATCCCAACACTTCACCGACCATTCAATCGGTAGGAGCGACGGGCGGTGTGTAGAAAGGGCAGGGATTTAGTCAACGCCGATGATGACTCGCGCTACTAGGGAATTCCTCGCTGAAGACCAACAATTGTAATGATCTATCCCCATCACGATGAAATTTTCGAAGATTACCCGCCCGCCGCCAAGGCTATAGACTCGCTGAATACATCAGCTGTAGCGCTGCGGCGCCCGCAACATCTAAGGGCATCACAGCACTGTTATTGCCTCAACTTCCGTGTGGCTAAACGCCATAGTCCCTCTAAGAAGCTGGCCGAGGGTCACCACATAGCTAGTTAGCAGGCTGAGGTCTCGCTCAAACGGAATTAACCAGACAAATCGCTTCCACCAACTAAGAACGCCATGCACCACCACCCATAGAATCAAGAAAGAGCTCTCGGCATTAATCCTTACTATGTCCGGACCTGGTAAGTTTCCCCGTGTTGAGTCAAATTGCCGCAGGCTCCACCGGTGGTGCCCTTCCTCCGCAATTCTTTAAGTTTCAGCCTTGGCACCATACTCCCCTAACCCAAAAACTTTGATTTCATAAGGTGCCGGGCGGAGTCCCAAAAGCAACATCCCACGATCCCTGGTCGGCATCGCTTATGGTTGAGACTAGGACGGTATCCGATTGTCTTCGAGCCCCCAACTTTCGCCTTGATTAATGAAAACATCCTTGGCAAATGCTTTGCAGTTGTTCGCTCTTTTCATAAATCCAAGAATTTCACCTCTGACTATGAAATACCTAATGCCCCCGACCGTCCCCCGTTAATCATTACCCGATCCCAAGGCCAACACAATAGGGACCGAAATCCTGTGATGTTATCCCATGCTAATGTATCCAGAGCTTAGGCTTGCTTTGAGCACTCTAATTTCTTTTCAAGTAACAGCAAGACGAGGCACGACCCGCCAAGCTATACGGAGCCGCGATCGCCGTAGAAGGGACGAGTCGACCTGTGCACACCGCGAGGCGGACCGACGTACCCAACCCAAGGTCCAACCACGAAGCTTTTTAACTGCAACAACTTAAATATACGCTTATTGGAGCTGGAATTACCGCTGCTGCTGGCACCGACTTGCCCTCCAATGGATCCTCGTTAAGGGATTTAGATTGTACTATTCCACCACTGCACTCGGTGAGCCCGGTATTGTTATTTATTGTCACTACCTCCCCGTCAGTCGATTGGGTAATTTGCGCCGCCGCTGCCTTTTTTGGATGTGGTAGCCGCCAGGCTCCCTCCCAATCGAACCCTACCTCCGCCACCCCGCCAATACCATGGTAGGCCCCTATCCTACCATCAAAGTTGATAGGGGAGAAATTTGAATGATGCGTCACGCACCCAGAGCCACGCGATCCGCCGAAGTTATCATGAATCATCAAAACAACGGCAAAGCCCGCTGGACCTTTTATCTAATAAATGCATCCCTTCCTGAAGTCGGGTTAGGGGCACGATAGCTCTAGAATTACTACGGTTATCCGAAAGTAGCAGGTACCATCAAACAAACTATAACTGATTTAATGAGCCATTCGGCAGCTTCACGCCTGAATTTGTTCATACTTACACATGCATGGCTTAATCTTTGAGACAAGCATATGACTACTGGCAGGATCAACCAGGTAGCATCCTTTCGAGACCGCTGACGCTTTCAACACGCCGATGCGAAAAGCGCCAAGACCGGGCCAGGGCATCGACACCGAAAGCAAAAGTTACGACGACTCGCTTATGGCGAATCCAACCAAGTCCATCGACTGCCGATTCACATGGGTCCATGAACACTGTGCGGCCCCGGCGCCTGAAAGCACACCCGGGCGCGGAGACTAAGCCGGAGGGGAAAGTAACGCTGACGCCTCGACGTTTCCTCGCCCGTACGCCGCACGCATTAACGGTCCGGGCGAACGGGTTTCAAAGGGACTATACATCATATGAAGCGCCCTTTGGGAAAAACACACAAGCACCATAGAATGCCGACCCAACAAGGCCGCTGGAGGTCCGCAGGCAGTTGAAGGGAAGACGGCGCCGACGAGACGACGGCTCATACGGCCGAAAGCACCACTCGCTGCGATGTCCAACGAAAGCACCACTGCGCACGACGCTGCCAACCGCACGCCGATGCCCCGCCCGTATTATGAAGCAGCAAAGGCGCATAGGCGCCGCAAAAGCAAGTCAAGATCGGGAGAGGGGGCACCGAACGGTCCCGCAGAGAGCCGGAAAGATCAAAAAACTCGAAGTTGGGCAAAAGGTCGGCTGGGCCACTTGCTTTTCCCGCTCACAGAAGAGCTGAAGGCCATCACCAACGGAAGCGAGGGGCAAATGGCCTTTGCACCGCCACGCTGAGGGGCGTTTATTGCACGAGAGCCGCTGGGGGCAAATAAGCCCTCCTAAGCAGAGGGGCGATGCATTGTGCCTTTCCTCGAGACCCAGGGGGGCCACCAGCTCCGCATTACCCCACTCGCATACCTCGCCAACGCACAACCCCGGGCCACAACTGCTCCCACCTATTTGAAATCCCAAAATATCCCTCAGCCACGCGCAGAACCCCGCAGTGTGCTGCATCGGGCCACCACGTAGTGGGGCTCACCGCCAGCAGGTGCACTAGAGCCGCCAGCTGACCCCCCCGCCGTGGTAGGTTGTCCAGACCAGCTGGGCAGAGTGGCTGCCTCAGGGGCTAAGCGCCTGTTGGGCAGCAGGCGCTGGGCTACAAGCCCGGGAGGGGCAAAGCCTCCATGCCCATGCACGCTGGGCGCTGCCAGAGGGGCTGGCCTGCCCCATCGCCAGCCCGAGTGGCTGGTCCTGCCCATTGCGCTACAAGACCGCCAAGAGCCCCAGGCTGGCCCTGATGAAGCAGAGGGGGGCTGGCTCTGCCCCAGCCGCCGACGCCAACAGGGTGGGGCTCTTACAAGAGTGATGCTGCCCAAGGCGGTGGGGATGGCCTGCCCCTTGGCGCCCGAGCTGCCCTCGCCGCAAACCCGCTCCCTCCTGGGGGAAATCCCAAAAATATCCTCAGCCACGCGAAACCGCCCCAAAGTGTCCAGACGCCACCACGCAGGGGGCCCACCCACGAAGCTGGTTCAAGGTGCGGCCACCTGACCCCCCAAGATGTTAAGATGGGCAGGCCAGTCCCATGAGGGGCCACAGCCCGGAGGGGCTGGCCACCCCCGACGCCGCCGCTGGCTGGTTACAGCCCATAAAGGCAAGGCTGGCCTGGTCGTGAAGGGGCACCTCTCTTGTTATGTAAAACCAATGGTATGGACGATATCGAGGTTAAATTCCAGAGGTGTGTACAGCATAGTTGCTTTCGGGGTTGCAGGCATGCATGCCGAAGTTAAAGGAATGTGGGTACGGTGAGCCTAATGAGGAAGGGGGACAATCGACCCACCGGTGTTGGGGCGAGGATGGCGGCCGGACAAGGGGAGATACCTTGGTCTAAGAACCGTGACTCTAGAGGATGGCTTCCAGTAAGTGTCGTAGACGCGGCAAGACCGGCGCTTAATAGTCCATCAAGCACGCAGTAATTTGACGGCAATGCCAGCGCATGAGTCCCGCTGGCCAACGCATTATGTATTGAAGTAAGGCCACGTGGTCCGAGTGTTTACGGGTCGCCGCCTAAGATTCCATCGGGCCATTGCAAAGAAGGTTTTATCGGGTGTGGTGCCAGGTATACCAGACACACGGGCCAATCCATTACATGTCACCATCATCGCCGGCGAGGTGCCACAATAAGTACGGAAGATCCTGTGCTACGACCTGGGGACACGGCCCCACATGCCAGGTGCGCCGCTGGCATTGAAGGCTGATCCCAAAGGGACGATCGGTGTATCATCACATGCCAGGTACAAATAATAACATCCCAAATAAGACTGATTGGTTCGGCTCACGCTGGGCGCGGCCGCAAATGGAAGACCTAAGAGGCCGAGGCGTGAAACGTTGCGACGGCGCGAAGATGCGCAGAACTTGGGGGTTGCGGGCGAACCCCAGGCGACGAGGGCTGCCACAAGGACGGTACGCGGCAACGGGGGACGCTGGGCCAGAGGGCTGGCTGGGGAGTGAGTGCCGGCAGGTCAAGACATAATTGCGCTGCAAGCAAGCTGGCAGCCGTATACCAAGCCGCAAGGATTAACCCATCTGGTCATGGCGGCTGGCAAACCTGTTCAGGTGGGAACCCGGGTTTGGGACCTCGACCTCCAAATCAAGGGCCCTTCCAGGCGCATGATAAAAGGGATAGAGTGTATTTAATGTATTTATTGTATTAATTACAATACATGTACATAGGGGGTAGCCTTAGGGTATAAAAGGGGTACGCCCCTCCCATTTGTACTTAGTTTTGGTTTTGCAAATTTCATAGAAAGCTAAAGGAGAGCTTCTCCATCTCTCTGGTGTTCTCCTCTCATTCTCGTGCTGGTGTTGAAGTGCACCCCTCCTGAGGTTTGTAAACCGCTTGAGTATCTTGGGAAGGCGCGAAGGGGAACGCTTAGACGCACTTAGTTCCGGCGGGCCTAGTCTGGCTTAGCTACAGTTCTAGGCATTCCCCCAAGCCAGCCCCGCTACAACTGGTATCAGAGCCATCAAACGCTTAGGCATGAAGGAGAGGACGAAAGCATGAATGAGCAAGGAGAACACTCGGTAATGTCTCTTTCGATGCTTAATGAAATTAACCAAACTCTTGTCACTTGGAAAGAGGAACTCTCAGCCAGCTGCAAGGGGATCAAGGAGGAGATCCAGGATGCCCAAGAGACCCCTCATTGGGGAAATTGTAGCTGGGCTGGACGCGGTGCTTTATGGGAAAAGTACATGGCAGGAGGTGGGCCTCAGCCCACCGCGTGGTGGAACGGAGGAAAGGGGCTCAGCAGAGGCAGAAGCCGTGGGGAGGAGTCTACACCAAACCACTTCCCAGCCATCCCTAGTGACAAAATCAAGGTGCCGGGCCGGGTCTATGATGGCACAAGGGATCCAAAGGTAATTGATAACTTCCTTTGGCAGGTAGAGCAATACCTACTGGTCAGCAACGCTCATGGAGATGAGCATATGATCATGGTGCTGCATGTTCCTGGATGATGCCATCTTGTGGTGGAGACGGCGGATCGGAGACGGAGCTGCTAGCACCAACCCAATTTTGTCTTGTCGACTTCAAGGCAGAATTGAAGAGGCAATTTTCCTCGAGAATGCTGAGTTTGAGGCTCAAGCATGAGTTGAGGGCCTTGGAAACAGTCAGGTGGAAAGATAAAGGAGCACGCTTTCGCTCAATTTCTCTTATGCTAAGTATCTCTAACATGACCGATGAAGATCGGATACTGCCTCTTCTTGATGGACCAAGCCTTGGGCTGAACAAGAGCTAAGGAGGAGGGATGTCAAGACATTGGCAGAGGCCCTCTCCACGGCTGAGAAGCTGACTGAGTTTGAGAAGAGGACTGAAGTCTCAACATCCAACTCCTAAGGGCAGCAAGACCAGCAAGGGCAAGAAGCCATGGGAGAAGAAGGACAGCAAGTTAGAGAGGGACCTGACGATAAGAAGAAGAAGGGAGACGGTAAGCCTAAATGCTTTGTGATGGTGACCACTTCTTAAAGGATTGTCCAAGGAAGAAGCTCTTAAACTCAATGATGGAGGACAAGAGCCAGAGGGATCTAGTGACAATGCAAGGATAGGCTCGCTGAAGATGGTGGCGGCCCACGAGGCAAACGAGGGCAGCACAAGGAGGTCAAGAAGGGAGCTCTTTACATCAAACTCACAGTCCGAGGCAAGGAGGCCAAGGCCATGATTGATTCAGGTGCAACACACAACTTTCTCTACAAGGGAGGCTATCAGATTGGGGCTGACATGGGTGGATGATGGAAGCATTGTCAAGTCGGTCAATTCTGAAGCAAGGGCTTATTAGTGGAGTTGCTCGTGATGTACCAATCGCCGTGGGGAGGGGGAGCTTGAGCTCCCGTAGTCAATATGGATGATTTTGACTTCATTCTTGGAATGGACTTTTGTGTTTGTGCAAAGGGGCCTGTACCTCGCCCTACTTGGGGTTGCTTTGTATCCTTTGATGAAGGAGGGCCATGTCAATGAAGGAGATTCAGCTGAACAAGTGCTGGGAGTTCGATGCTCAGCTATGCAGTTGAAGAGGGGTCAACACGGCCATGACACTTACATAGCCACGCTTGGTGAGGGGTCATGATGATGAGGAGGGAGGAAATGAGAGACATTCCACCCTGATTGCCAGTTCTACAAAGGTATGTGTAGATGTGTTTCCTGCAGAATTACCAAAGCTGCTACCACCTAGAGAGAGGTGGATCATGCTATTGAGTTGGAATCAGGTTCCAAAGCCACCAGCAAAAACCACCAACCGTATGGCACCTAAGGAGTTGGAGGAGTCGTGGAGGCAGCTAGATGAACTCTTGAAGCAGGGTTGCCTGTCCTTCAAAGGCACCATATGGGGCTCCAGTCCTATTCCAAAAGAAGAAAGATGGATCCATGCTTTGTGCATAGATTCACCGAAGCTCTCAACAAGGTGATTGAATCAAGAACCCAAGTACTCCTATTCCCCCCTGGATTTCAGATTTGTTTGATCAATTGAGGGAGGCAAACGGTGTTCACCAAGTTGGATTTGAGGTCGGGTATTACTAAGTCCGGATCATCATGAGGGCTTTCTAATGGGGAAGACCACATGTGTAACAAGGTATGGGGCATTTGAGTTCCTAGTTATGCCATTCGTCTAACTAACGCATCAGCCACCTTTTGCACTCTAATGAATAAGGTGTTGGGGCCTTATTTGGATAAGTTTGTGGTGGTCTCTTGGATGATATTGTAATCTATAGCAAAACAATGGAAGACCATGTACCGCCACTTTAGCTCATGTGTTTGGGACATTGAGGGAGCACTCACTCTTGTGTAAAGAAGGGAGAAGTGTTCATTCATTTCAAGGAAGCATCTTCTTGGGGCATTGATAGGAAGTGGACGATATGGATGGATGGCAAAAAGGTGGAGAGCATAATGATTGGTCCGAAACTGAATACCGTAAGTGAATTGAGGAGTTTTCTGGTTTGGCTAACTATTACAGGAGGTTCATATGTTCTTTTCAGCAATAGCTAGTTCCTCTTACCGAAGCTCAAGAAGAAAGCTCCATGGGTATGGTCGGGGCATGCCAAGCAGCAGCTTGATCGGCTGAAGGCCCATTATGCAAGAAACCAGTGCCATGTTTAGCAGACTCAGTAAGCCATTTGAGGTGCATACGGATGCATCTGACTTCTTGCAATAGGAGGAGTCCTAGAGCAAGAAGGTCACCCCTGGCCTCTCGAAGCAGAAAGCTTAACCAGACGGAGAGAAGATACACTGTCCAAGAGAGGGAGATGACCGCCGGGTGGTGCACCGCCCAAGGACGGGAGACATTACTTGTTGGGGCCAATTTTGTGGTCAAGACCGATAATGTAGCATCTTCTTTACTTTCTAACTCAAAAGAAGCTTTCTCCAAAAACAGGCTGCTAAAGACCCCTTGGCTGAGTTTGATTTCAGCATGGAGTACAAGCCGGGCCAAACCAACATTGTATGGGATGCATTGAGAGTATGAGCCGCCAATGAGAAACCCAATGATGGTAGCACATTGGTGGAGCATAATCGATGTGCTGGTCTCTAGGTGTGAGGGCACGCCTAGTTTAACCATATGCTGGCAGAGGGCCAGCATGGCTACGTAAGACCATCAATCCATGGGGGGCACTATACACTTGTCAAGTGAGTGGGGATAGTTGCAGCCGGAGGTGTACTTACTTTTTTCATTGTATAGGTCAACGAGGGCGCTGGACACAATGGGTGGGGAGAAACGGGCAAGCACCCCTCTTGTTATGTAAAACCAATGGTATGGACGATATCGAGGTTAAATCTATGTATGTGTAATAAAGATAGTGTTTGCTGTAAGGGGGTTATGGTACGTAATGAAAGTTAAAGCGGCATGTGGGGCAACGTGAGCCTAGCTATGAAGGGGTGACCGACCTACCGGGTGCTACAATGAAGGATGGGGCTGGCCGGACAAGGGAGATACCCTTGTCTGGGGCCAGAACCGTGACCCGAGAGGATTACTGTAGGCAAGCACTGCACGCGCAAGCACCCAAAAGACATCGTCTAATAAGTTAAGGTGGTTTAATGCTATACGCAAGTGTGTATGAGTCCAAGGCATGCATATAATAGCGGTGCCATGGTCCGGGATACGTCACGCTTAAGACTGACTAAAGAATACGATCTGCGCGTTTACACATCGCCAACTGGCGCCATACGTCACCACCGGGCGCAGGCCACAATATGGCTGAAGATCCAAAGGGCGATCGGGCGCCATTCATCGGGCCAGCTACAGGCGCCAAGTGGGGCTGAAGATCAGGCTACGACTGGCGCTGGCTCACGCATACAGTATTGAAGACTGGGGCTGACGATCCGGGGATACCGGCATCGCCGGGCACCAGGCGATCGGTGCAGGGCTGAAGATCTAAGAGGCGCTGAGGCGTAAGCCTCCGGGGCTGAGCGCGTGCCGGAAGCCGCCAAGATGCGGGGAACTCCTGGGGTTGGCGGGCTAACCCCACAAACGGCCAAGGCTGGCAATCGGGGCGAGGCTGGGCGCCAGATGCTACATGGAGGGCAGGTCAAGACAATGATGGGGCAGCCACCGCCGCTGCCGCAAAGCAGAGCAGTCAGCCAAGAATGCTGCCGGACCAATCGATCCGGGTGTATCGATGGGTCAGCAAACCTGTCTCAGGTGGGAACCCTGGCGGGGACCTGAACCAACCTTCAAGGGGTCTGTGTGCATGATAAAAAAGGGATAGAGTGTATTTAATGTATTTATTGTATTAATTACAATACATGTACATAGGGGGTAAAATTAGGGTATAAAAAGGGGTACGCCCCTCTCATTTGTAAATTAGTTTTGGTTTTGCAAATTTCATAGAAAGCTAAAGGAGAGCTTCTCCCTCATCTCTCCCGGTTCTTCCTCTCATTCTCTCACGGCTGGTGGGAAGTGCACCCTCCCGAGGTTTGTAATCCGCTTGAGTATCTTGGGAAGTTACTGGAGAAGGGCTTAACGTATTTAGACGAGACTTAGTTCGCACCGGGCGGCTCTGGAGGCTTAGCTACGCCTCTAGGCATTCTCCAGCCCCTACACCTGCCCCCTTGCTCGCAATCCTGCCTCCCAGCAACCCGCTCCCCGCCTGGGGAAATCCCAAAATATCCTCGCCACGCTGCCCAAGAAAAGTGTTCCAGACCACACCACGGGAGGGGGGGCCCACCGCGAGCCGGCTCAGGCTGGCGACCTGACCCCTGGCCACGGGCCCCTGGCAGGTTGCCCCGGTGGGATGGTGGGGATGGCATGCCTCACAATACCGTGGGCTGGGTTCCCTGCCGCCAGGCCACATACTGGCCGGGTTTGCTTTTGTGCGCTACAAGATGTGGCTGGCTCGCCCCTTTGGCCAGTTGGTCTCGGGGCTGGTCTGTCTCAAGCTATGCCGCTATATGCCAGAGGGCTGGTCTGTCTCCCAGGCCACCCGGGAAGTTTGTAATCAGCCAGATAGCTGTAACACACTCATGAAGGCCACACTGTAATATCGGGTCTGGTTCCGCGCTGGCCCGCAAGTGGATGGTTTTGCCCCTTGCGCCGCTACCTGCAATATTGAGCCTGTTCTTTAGCCGCCAGGGTTATTGCCCTATTGCGTCACATACCGCAAAGGTGTCACCACAGCTGGCTACGTCACTGGCTTTCCCACCGACCGTTGTGTGAGCGGACAGTCGATGAAGCCGCCGCGACGGCAACGGACGAACTGATCATAAATACCACATGCCAGCCAGCTGAATCACCGTCAGTTTGGCCAGTCTAAGGTCTAAGGCCATGCTGGCTGGGCGCGATACAAGGCCGCTGCCTTGATCTATATATTCCATGGCCCTAAGGGATCTGGGCTGGTATCGTGCAAAATGGCCCCCCACGCTGCCCTCCCAGGGATGGGGAGGTGCTGACCCAACCCCATTTTGGTCTAAACTGGAAAGGTGGCAGCTCGTGACCTATAGAAAACCCACCCACCCTTTTCCCCACTGTGATAATCAAGAAAAGTAATCAGGACTGTCACTCATGAGGGAAATGGGGCCCCAGTAACCCCATCTCCAACCCCATCTCCAAGAAGCTTTATGCATCCCCCCCTGTAGGGTCATTTTGCTTGCCATAGAAGGTCATGGGGAAGGCCGAGACTGCCAAGGCCAGGCCTGAGGGGCTTTAGTCATATATTTTATTACACAAGACCGTATCAACAGCAGGCCAGGCTGCCACACATGCCGCCTCCAGGGCCGTTGGGGCTAGGCATACTGCCCGGGCCTGTTACCATCGATAGCTGCCACAAGTATAGCTGATATTTTCAGCACATCGCATGAAGGCCAGATGGTTGGGTCAGTACATGAGGCTCATGGCTAGACGGGTCTTCCTTTAGTTACAGAGATCCATGGGAATGCCTGCCCCATGTGCCAAGACTCCCAGCTTTCCTTCCCCATGACCTCATTTCCCTTCCCTTATATGCACTCCCCCCGGCCCTTGCCATTTTTTTGTCGCGGTCGCTCAGTGGCTTTATGCCCCTCGGGCCATGATTTTATGATTACGCCATGGACCCCTGCCCCCTCCCCCCCCCCCTGATGCGATCCTTTGTCATGGCCTGGATGAAGGTATACTAAGTCGTCCCACGGCAGCTGGCGCTGAGATGCCGAGATTTATGCGAAGCAAAGATCTATCGCCGGGCGCACTGCCGCTTCAACAACGGTATCGCCGGTATACGATGGCGGAAATCGCTTCAATGGCTACCGGGAGGGTCGTGGTATGTCGCGGGCAAGCTGCGCGCCGGGCGCTTTGGTAACGATCCAAGAACGCCCCCCCTTTGTTCTCTTCATCGCCCTTTGGTGAACCTGATCGAGGGGTCGACATGGTGCGACACGAGGGGATTCCTTCCCACGCCCCGCCTCGGCCCCGGCAGCAAAATGTCCAGAGGGTCAGGTGGGTGATGGAAAATTCGATCTCATACCATCTCAGTCGGGCTCATGAGGCCGCTGAGTTCACGGCCGCCCTCCTCTAAGAATCCAGAATCCTGGCTAAGAATCATCACCAATGGCATACATCTAAATGGACAAATGGGCTCGATTCCACCAGTTGGTTGTATGATTCCCATCATTGAGACATGCCACTGTCACCAGTCGCCATGGACTTGAGGTCACCAGCGCCGATTCTGCCAGGGCCTCCATCTTGTTCTTTACGACGAATCAAGGCTGTCAAGGAAGGCGCGTTTTTTTCCTCCCCTCACAAGGAAATCGGCGCTGTTCTGTCCCAGGTCACATGAGGACCTTTTTTTTTGCCTGCCTGCCTGCTGCCTCCGCTTTCCTTATGCGACAAGGAGGTGCTCCCTCTCGCTCCTTTGGCCGCCAGTAGCCTGCTTGCTCAAGGGCACCAGCTCCCCGCCTCTCTTTGCCCCTGGACGACCGGGTACTGGACATTCATGCTGGCTCGCGAAGTCCCAGTTGCTCGGGTGAGACGAATCATGCGACCCCACCGAAAGTGGGGAACCCCTGCCGCTCAACGCTTTTGTTTTCCTTTGATGTGGACCGGACCGCGGCACGGGAGGGGAGGGTGACCGGCGCACATGGGGCTGAATCTTGATCTGGGCATAAGGCACCGCCACTTTGACAATACCCCGTCAGCATTTAAGTCGCCCCCCGTGGATCTAAATCAGCCGGTCTGAATTGTGTCGGGTAGGCCCCTCAGGCCACCTCGTCTCAAATAATAGCGCCGCCTCACGACACGCCCCTTGGGAGCCGGGAAGGCCCCTAACGTGGGTCGGCAAGCAGCGAAGGTGGCTTGGTCTGGCTTGGATTCCCCACTTAGAGGCGTCAGTATAATCCAACACACTAGGGGTTTACCATCGGCTTTCTTTCAACCAAGTTGGCTTTAATTCAATTGTGTGAATCAACGGTTCCTCTCAATCAGGTTGAATTACCACGCGCACCGCTATCTGGTAAACCTAACCCTCCTGCCTAATTTTATCTAAACCCAGCTCATCGCTCCCTATTGGTGGTGAACAATCCAACACTTGGAATTCTGCTTCACAATGATAGGGAAGAGCCGACATCAAGGATCAAAAGTAACGCCGCTATGAACGCTATTGCACAAGCCGCTATCCCCTTGTGGTAACTTTTTCTCACACCTCTAGCTTCAAATAAAATCTAAAGGACTGAGGCCAAGTAGCCACTGGTTCGTACTCGCACTGGAAATCAGAATCAAATGAGCTTTTACCCTTTTGTTCCATTACCGATTGCTCGCTTGAGCTCATCTTAGACACCTGCGTATCTTTAACATGTGCCGCCCAGCTAAACTCCCCCACCGACAATGTCTTCCGCTGGCTCGGATCGGGCTGAGGCGAAGCCTTTGAACTAAAAGGAGGGGCCCCTGGCCCCGAATTAACGGAATAAGTAAAATAACGCGCAAAGTAGTGGTATTTCACTTTCCAGAGACGCCTCCCACTTATCCCACACCCTTCAAGTCATTTCACAAAGTCGGACTAGAGTCAAGCCCAACAGGGTCTCTTCCCCTGATTCCCAAGCAAGCCCGCCCCTTGGCTGTGGGTTTCACTGGATAGTAGACAGGACAGTGGGAATCTCCCGCATCCATTCATGCGCCACAATTAATTAGATGATCTAGGCATTTGGCTACCCTTAAGAGAGTCATAGTTACCCGGCCGCTTACCCGCTATTGAATTTCTTCACTTTGACATTCGCCGCACCGCAGAAAACACATTGCGGAGATCCGGCAGGGACCATCGCGTGAATGTTTTGTTTTACTTAAACAAATGGATTCCCTTGTCCTGACCAAATTTGAAGTCGGGTCGTTCGACGCCCGAAGGCCCCAAAGGGGCCGCCTCCTGTCCCTCTACAGCATCAAGGACGCACTGCCCGGCCCGGAGCAGCTGAGAGCAGTCCACCAGTCCACCCGACGCAGCCGACCACCCTTCGGGATCAGCCCCTCGCCCAGCTAATCCTTTTCCCCTGGGTTACTGATCCATTTTGCCGAATTTCCTTACCTACATTGTTCCATCGACCGCAGGTCGTTCACCTTTGAGACCCACGCGTTATGAGAATCACCAGGCGTATGGGCACCCGTCCTCCTGGATTTTCATGCTCGGGCGCACCGGACACCACGCTGACGTATGGTGCTCTTCCAGTTGCTGGACTTACCTCCTACTGAGCCGCTTCCAGGGTGGCAGGCTGTTAAACGTAAAAGATAATCCTTCCCGAGGCCCCCCCCCGACGCCTCCCGACTCCCCTAACGTTGCCGTCAACCGCCACGTCCCGGTTCAGGGAATTTAAACCCGATTCCCCTTTCGAGGTTCAATGGATGCACGCTGCTTACGGGTTTCCTCGTTTTGGGATCGACTAACCCATGTGCAAGCAGCCGCTCACATGAACCTTTTCCCTCCTTCGGCCTTCAAAGTTCTTATATTTGAATATTTGCTACTACCACCAAGATCTGCACCGACGGGCCGCTCCCGCCTCAGTCACAGGGTTTTATATGCAGCCGCCTCCTACCAGGTCAGGTTCGGGGTGTTGCCCGGACGGGCCGGTATGGGTCACGGGTTAAGCGCCATCCATTTTCTGGGGTAGTTGATTCTGCAGTGAGTTGTTACACACTCTTAGCGGATTTCGACTTCCATGACCACCGCCCCACTTGCCTTAATCTCCACCAACACCCTTGTGGGTTCAAGGTTAAGCTAGCTGGGCACCGTAACTGCTTTCTTGTTCATCCCAGACGCCAGCTCGCTTTTACCAAAAAATTGCCCACTTGAGCTTCTTTCCTGATTGCGGGTAACGGCTCAACCAAGCAGCCCAGACCGCCCCACCTATTTAAAAGTTTGAGAATAGGTCGCGAGGGGGCGCTGCTCTGGTGCCCCAATCATTGGTTTACCCGAGCAGGAACTCAGACGCCGGCTCCAGCCTATCCTGGTGGGAAACTTCGAGGGAACCAGCTACCAGAGGAGTCCGCTGATTAGTCTGCCCATACCCAAGTCAGACCTAACGATTTGCAATGCCGATCGCTGCACCTGGGCCGAAGCTCGGTTTCACCGCCGCATAGTTCACCATCTTCGTCCCGGCATGCTCACACTCAACCCCTTCTCGTAAGACATCTAGGCTCCACGGGACGCAGTAGCCCGCTGATCCCGCCAATCGCCTTCCTATGCTCTTTAATATTTATCGCCAATACCCATGTCGTAATTTTGGTCCGGTGGTTTCAAGATCGGTCAATGGAGCTCCCGTTTACCGGTCGACGCTTAAAGAAGGCCAGAGGAAAGCACGAGGGAATGGGCCCGCGAGGTCACACCTCCTCGGTCATAGACGACGATCCACATGGGACTATCCACTGGTTTCTGGGTCGCCTCGGTGGATCCGCTGGCCGCCGACGCCTCGAAAGTCGAAGGGGGACTGCTCTCGCCGTGTCCAGGCAGATACCACTCGGGCGTGATCGCCGCCCTCATCCGCTTTCCCTCCCCCATAATTTCTGGCACTTTGACTTTTTCAAAGTCCTTATCTTTTCTCCCTCATGGTTCGTTCTGCTATCGGTTCGCCACATTTAGCCTTTGACCTGAATTTAATGCCTATTTGGCTTGCATTCCCAACAACCCACTCACCGACAACGCCAGAGAAGTATGGTCCGGCACAACGGGTTGTACATGGCGCCTATTCCATGGGATCTCCGTCCCTCGGATCGCTTCTTCTGAATATAATTAAAGCCAAAGTCGCCGATTTCATACTGGCTTTTTCCCACCGCCTAGGGGAATCCCTTGTAAGTTTCTTTCCCCGCCATTGATGCTTTAAACTCAGAAGGTTCCTCGCACCGACCCGGCCCACCCGCCCACTCCTCCGCCGCAGGGTCAATCGGGCAGTGGGTCCCTCTTCAGAGCTGGCCTCCTGACACACTTCCCTGAGCCACGCAGGGGCGGGAGGGCGGAGCCACCCACCGTCGCGTGCGGGTCAGCCTGGGGGCAGAGGTTTTTCAGCCAAACCCCCAGGGGGCACCACCTGCTCGGGCCCTCGACGCACTCTGAACTGCACTCTCCGCAGGGCACCTGCACGGAGAATCACAAAGGCACCGCCTGTGGTGTACCCTGACCCAGTGGCCTCGGTGCAACTGGCTGCTCAAAGACTCGATGGTTCATGTGGGATTTGCACTACACCCGCATCGATTTCGCCACGCGTTCATCGATGCGAGCCAAGATATCCGCTGCCGGTGAGTCGCGGTTAGGTTACCGGTTCGAGGGTCGGATTCGCGTCACGCCGCTGCTAACCGCCAAGGCTCCTCTTTCGGCTTTGGCAATGATCAAGGCTGAAAGGGTTGTTCGGTAGCCCGCTGTCCCCGACCGTCCCCGCCGCTGACGCTGAGTCTGGCCGGGCGCCGGTCGCGAACGCTGGCGAGGGATTCGACGGGCTCGGCACTGGCCATGTCAGCCGCTGGCATCGCGGTGC
The DNA here is from genome assembly GCA_019845555.1 of Aristolochia fimbriata. Classification (NCBI taxonomy): domain Eukaryota; kingdom Viridiplantae; phylum Streptophyta; class Magnoliopsida; order Piperales; family Aristolochiaceae; genus Aristolochia; species Aristolochia fimbriata. The sequence goes on from JAINDJ010000010.1 coordinate 343,327, forward strand.
GTAGCCTGCTCGCTGGTCGCCAAGCCGCGGAATCGACAATGATCCCTCCCAGGTTCACCTACGGAAACCTTTGTTACATGACTTCTCCTTCTCTAAAATGATAAGGTTCAGTGGACTTGCAGAACGCAACGCATCGGCGGGCGAACCGCAACGCCGCCAAGGATCCAACACTCCCACCGGACCATTCAATCGGTAGGAGCGACGGGCGCAAGGTGTACAAAGGGCGGACGAGTCAACGCGAGCTGATGACTCGCCATTTACTAGAATTCCTCGCTGAAGACCAACAATTGTAATGATTCTATCCCCATCACGTATGAAATTTTCGGCGATTACCCGGGCCTCCACGCCAAGGCTATAGACTCGCTTGAATACATCAGCTAGAAGCGGCGCCCAGGAACATCCCAAGGGCATCACAGACCCGTTATTGCCTCAACCGCGTGGGTCGCAACGCCATAGTCCCCTAAGAAGCTGGCCGTGGAGGGTCACCTCCACATAGCTAGTTAGTTGAGGTCTCGTCATAACGGAATTAACCAGATAAATCGCCTCCACCAACTAAGAACGGAAGCATGCACCACCACCCATAGAATCAAGAAAGAGCTCACCCGTAACCTTACTATGTCCGACCTGGTAAGTTTCCCCCGTTGAGTCAAATTAAGCCGCAGGCTCCCTTCGTGGTGCCCTTCCGCACAATTCCTTTAAGTTTAGCCTTTATACTATATTTCTCGAACCCAAAATCTTGATTTTCTTTTGAGGTGCCGTTTCCTGGAGTTCATCCCACATCCCTGGTCGGTCAGACAAGGTGGTTGAGTTGAGATTGGACGGTATCCTGATCGCTCCCTCCCCTAACTTTCGCTTTGATTAATGAAAATATCCTTGCAATGCAAAGAGTTGTTCGCCTTTTTTAAATCCAAGAATTTCACCCGACTATGAAATAATTAATGCCCCGGACTGTCCCCTTTACCATCCGATCCCGGCGGCCAACAACAGGGACCAACCTCGTGGATGTTATCCCATGCTAATGTATCCAGAGCTGTAGGCTTGCTTTGAGCACTCTAATTTCAGCTTCAGTAACAGCACGGAGGGTAACGACCCGCCAGTTAAGGCCGGATGCGCATCGCCGGAGAAGGACGAAGCCTGCGGTAATACCAAGGAGGACCGACCGACCCAACCCAAGGTCCAACCACAGCTTTTAACCGCAACAACTTAAATATACGCTATTGAGCTGGAATTACCGCTGCCGCACCGGACTTGCCTCCAATGGATCCTCGTAAGGATTTAGATTGTACTCATTCCACTACGGTAACTTGTTTTCCCTGGTTGTTATTTATTGTCACTGCCTCCCCGTGTTTGCACGTAATTTGCGCTTCTTGCTGCCTTCCTGATGATGGTAGCCGCTTTCAAGGCCCTCTCCGAATCGACCCTAATTCTCCTGCCACCCGTTCCATGGTAGGCCCCATCCACCATCGAAAGTTGATAGGCAGAAATTTGAATGATGCGCCGCCGCACGAGAGCCATGATCCGCCGAAGTATCATGAATCATTAAAACAACGGGCAAAGCCCTTCATGACCTTTTATCTATTAAATGCATCCCTTCCAGAAGTCGGGGGCAATGATAGGTCTAGAATTACCACGGTTATCCCGGTAGCAGGTACCATCAAACAAACTATATAACTGATTTAATGAGCCATTCAGAAGCCAGTCTGAATTTGTTCATACTTACACATGCATGGCTTTACCTTTGAGACAAGCATATGACTACCGCGTGATCAACCAGGTAGCATCCTCGAGACCGCGACGCCTTCAACATCGCCGAAGTGCGAAAAGCGCCAGCAGACCGCCGGGGCACCGACGCCGAAAGCAAAGTTGGGCTTACCGCTCGCTGTAATCCAACTAAGTCCATCGACCGCCAGATTCACATTGGTCCATGAACACTGCGGCGTCCGCGCCTGCCAGTACACCCGGGCGGAGACGCCGGAGGGGAAAACGCGACGCCGGGATTGCTTCTCGCCCGCATCGGCTAACGGGTCCCGCGACGGGTTTCAAAGGGACTATACATCAGCATAGCTGCCCTTCGGAAAACACACAAAGTACCATGGGAATGCCAGCGACCAACAAGGTCATGAGGTCCGGTGGTGCGAAGAAGGGAAGATCGGCGCTGACAGACGATCGCTCATAATGTCGAAAAGCACCACTGGCAAGATGTCCAACGAGCACCACTCCTCAAGGGCCTGGTCCGCACGCCGGATGCCCCGCCCGGTATGGCGAAGCAGCAAGCAGCCAGGCTGCCGCATCGTGCAAAGTCAAAGATCGGAGAGGGGCACCAACGTGTCCACAGACGCGGAAAGATCAAAAAAACCTCGAAGTTGGGCAAAAGGGTCATCACACACTTGTTTTTCCCCCTCAAGGCTGAGAAAGAGCTCACACTAACTGAAGTTTAGGGGCAATGGTCTTTGTGACCCGCTTCACTGGGGCGGAGGGGCAAGCCATTATTGCACTGCAGCTGGGGCACAAGCCCTTCCCCAAGGCTGCCAGAGAGGGCTACCAGTCTTCCCCGAAGACTAGGGCCAATGTGCCCAGGCTTACCCCATCTCAGCTGCCTCGCGTCATATCCGGCCACCGCTACCGGCCAACTGCTCCCAATCTCATTTGAAACTTAAAAATATCCCTCACCCACGCTAGAACCTAGTGTCCGGTACCTGGCCACCACGAAAGTGGGGTCTAATCAGCGAGTGTGCACTTGACGGAGCCTGTCGATCATACAGTGGGCGCAAAGTTTTCAGAATCTAGTGATACACAATGAGTGGCCGTTCAGCTCTTTATACGCCTATTAAGTAGCGCAGTTCCTGTATGCCTCAAAGCAGTGCTCTGCCCTTACGGGCAAGTATGGCTACGCCAGAGGGGGGCTGGTTCGTCTCACTGGCCAGGCCGCGCTCGGAGGGGCTATTGGTCTGCTCCATCATGCCAAGATCTACTAAGAGTTTCAAGAAGTCAGGGTGCTCCATACAGGCCATGCCAGAGGGCCGGGTCTCTGCCGATCGCTACTGGTGGGCTATTAGTCTCCACGCGGCTACACACCGGTGGGGATGGTCTCGTCTCATACAAGAACCGTCCTCACCGCAGAACTGCCTCCTGGAACCCAAAATATCCCCTTCACCCACGCTGGTAAATCAAGAAAGTGTTCCAGACCACACTATCGGGTCTAATCAAGGAAGGTTCATAGTGCATAAGGACTGACCCCACATACATCAAAGAGCCGCAAGAGAATAGCCCCATATACAGCCAGAGGGCTGGTTCCTGCCCCTTAAGCTGCATGGATTTGTTAGCTACACACAACAGGGTTGGTCTCCCGCTCTTATACAGAACTGCTCCCCTCACAGCAACCGTCTCCAGTAAAATCCCCAAAATATCCCCGGCCATGCGGTAACCGCGAAAAGTGTTCCAGACCGGCCACCATCGCAGGGTCTAATCATGAAATGGCTCACAAGGTGCATGACCAATCTCACACAATGTAAGTGTGTTTTTGTCTCATAGGGCCGTCAGATTTATTCGTTCTACCGAAGAAGTTGGTCTCTAGATTAGGCCACAGTCATGGGTCGGGTTCTGCTTTTCCACACACCGGTAATTATTCCGCCTTACAGGCCACATCATTGGCTGGTTCGTCTCCATACCGGTGGGTTGGTCTGTCTCACAAGCCAGAGGGGCTGGTCTGTCTCCTCCAGGCCACATACTGGAAGAGATCATTCCACAAGCCAGAGAAGCAGTCACACTTCATGAAGGCCACTGGTGGGTTTGGTCTGCCCTGCGCTGGAAGGGCCACTGGTGGGCTGCTTGTCTCCTTTGAGGCCACTGGCTACCAGAATGGCTGGTCTGCCCAAAGGGAGGCCAAATATCGGCTGTCCTGACAAGGGCCAGTCATACCAAGAAGGCAATCAGCCCCCATGTCATCAAGTCACTTCCACCAACCCAGTGAGTGCCACGCTTATCTGAGGCACGTGACTAACCGGGAACACGAAGATGCATGCTGCCATGAGTCACGGTCACGGCCATGCCCAAGGCCCAAGGCCACATGGGAAGGCTGGTACGGGCGGCTACAAGGGCTGCCAAGGCCTTGATATATAGAGCCTCCAAGGGTTCTAAGGGATCTACGGGCACAAAAGGCCCCTCATGCCTCCTGGTGGTGGGACGTGGGGGGTGGGAGGTGCTGACCCAACCCGCTTTTCATGGCTCAACCCGAAGGCAGCTCGCACTCATAGAAAACCAGCTTCACCTTTCCCACCAGATAATCGCAGAAAAGTGTCCAGACTGCCACCACAGAGGGTAAGGGGCCCAGCCTCCAGCCAACCTTATCCCAAATAGTGTTAGGAGTCATCGGCCTCGCCGCCTGCCTGAAGAGCAAGTGTTCCCCATAGGCTTGCCCTCATGCTTGCCATGAAGGTCATAGTGGGAGTTGGATTGATGGCTACATGAAGGCCTGGGTTATTATCGCCACATGAAGGTCATTTACAGGCTAACACATCACATGAGGCTACCGGTGAATGGCCACATCACAATACATAGCCTGGTCATTTGGTTGAGCTTATCGACATACATAAGTATGTCATTGGTCAAGGCTATTCATCGTATTGGCCACATGAAGCCTGCATATTAATAGCCTCACAGGCCAAGGCTGAAATGCCTCACGGATTCCTTTATTACAAGGCACCACAGGCATGCCCCCGCCCCATGCCAGAGTTAATGAGCAAAGACTGGCAGGCCCTCCTTGTTGATTACAATGTTGTTGGCCCTCCCCAAATCTCTTATGTATTTTGTCAGTGCCGGGAGCCACAGGGAGCTTTTATGCCCCTCGGCGCTGATTTCACATTTCGAGCCATAACCGCCCTCCCCCCCAAGGATGCCCTCACATGCCGGATGAAGGCAAGTACAAGGCCAGATGTCAGATTT
>JAINDJ010000028.1:0-10000 GCA_019845555.1 Aristolochia fimbriata
TAGAAATGCATTTTGTAATTCCTACCGACCTCATATAACCATGTATAAAATACTATAGAGTTATGGACCGTCCCAATTCATTGGTTGTTTAATCCGGTATAAATATCCGAATAAGATGGAAGGGACCATAATCTTGACAAAGATGAATAGATAAAGATGAATAGATTTTTTTTTTAATATAATATTAAGTTAATATTCAATAAAAAAAAATGTGTTTTTATCCCTCGAGCCTCAAGGAAGATCTTTGAGAAAGTTTTCGATTTATAATCGATCGGTCGTACCTTTATTGTTATTGCAATAATACAATTCAATAATATGAATGACTCGCTATTCACTGGGTTTCCGGGCAATAATCCTAAGATTCCGCAGGAAAGGTGGCCGAGTGGTTCAAGGCGTAGCACTGGAACTGCTATGTAGGCTTTTTGCTTACCGAGGGTTCGAATCCTCTCTTTCCGTACCTTGACTTACACCAAATTCACCAACGTTACCAACCACAATGTATCAAATAACAATGGATACCCCAAGAGTAGGGCCTTTCTTTTTCTAGTGATTCTCTATTGCCAATTACTGTGGTAGATAAAATATCGGAAAGGGTAGACAAGGAATGAGAATCTAACCGCGGATCCACTTGCGATATACAAATGGGGAAAATCCAGATTAAATCCCTTAGCTTAGTTCTATTTACTTTGTTTGGTGAAACCGGGTGGACAAAATTGTCCAAAGCTTAATTATTTTAATTAAGTTTAAGTCTGACGGGAATAATATTCCACGACTAGTAATTCATTGATTTTTTTAAGCCGATCCATTTACTATCTATTATTTGATTTACTATTCCTTTATAGTGTAATGGGTCAAGAGTCAAATGTTTTGGCAATTCCTCGTGGGGGGATAAATCCACATAATTTTGAATCAGAGCTCTTGATCTTTGTTCATCCCTCGTAGTAATAATATCTCGGGGTTTACACCGATAACTTGGGATATCTACTATATGACCATTAACTAAAATATGTCTATGGTTAACTAATTGTCTAGCTCCAGGAATGGTCGAAGCCATACCCAATCGAAAAAGGATGTTATCCAAACGCATTTCAAGTAGTTGTAGTAAAACTTGACCTGTTGACCCTTTGGCTTTCCCAGCGATACGAACATATCTAAGTAATTGCCGCTCTGTCAGACCATAATGAAAACGCAATTTTGTTTTTTTCTTCTAGACGAATACGATATTGAGATCTTTTCGCGGAACGCGGTTGGTTTCTAAGATCCCTTACGGATCTAGGTCTTTTACTAGTGAGTCCCGGTAAAGCCCCCAGACGGCGTATTTTTTTTTTTGAAACGAGGCCCTCGGTAACGAGACATAAAGACTCCTTAATTTTATTGAAATTCTATTTCACAGAAAAAAAAAATTTAGACTGAACTAAACGATAAACGAAGCTAAACTCGCTGAAGTACTATAAAGAAGAATGGGAAAAATTGTCTCAATAACCGGATTATTTTATAGAGTTATATATAGGAAGTTAAGTATCCCCTTCTTGTTCTGTAGAGATCTAAGGGCTTGAATCCTTTTTTATTATTTTTTTTTATTCATAGTTGGGAGTTCCCATAACATACTATGTTGACCCGACATTTGGAGAAAATGGAAGAGTCTTTTCAATTTCTGTCTTTTCAATTTCTCTTGATCTCAAGAAGACATTATCAATCATGGAAAAAAATAGAATAAATGGAAAAGCCGGCTATCGGAATCGAACCGATGACCATCGCATTACAAATGCGATGCTCTAACCCCTGAGCTAAGCGGGCTCACATAACAGAAGTAGTGCCTAGGATTTCTGGAAACCACTGGGACTTAGCTATTAGTAATTAGCTTTTTTTATTTATTTAGCTATTTGTTTTAATATATTATATTAAATATTAAAATTAAAAATAGATAAAAAATTAATAAATAGTAGTTTGTTTTTATTAATATTATATATTAATATAATAAAAATAAAAAATATATTTTTAATATTTTAAAAAAAAAATTAAATTATTAATATTAAATTATAATATAATAATTAGCTTATATAGAAATTCTATTTATTTACACTATAGGAATCCCTATAGTATAGGAGATCATTCCTAAGGAAAGGATAAGATAAAGATAAGGCTGCAGTCCAGAGCATAATGAGACATTACTCTGGTTTCATTCGGAAAGGGAGGAGATAAGACGATAAAAAAAAGAAGAATGAATATCGACCCTTCCAGTATTCCAAATAGCGCTAAAAAAATAAGGGGGGGAAAGACATATATATATACGTGACGTGGGATATATCCATCCATATTGAATTGCAGATACATCAATGATAGAATCATTTCTGATTGGATCATATCAAATATGGGTTCGGCACTCCGATAGGGATGAAAGAAGCTGGGCAAGAAATAGAATAGGGGCACACCTATTCCTTATAGGAATAAGAACCTGTATCTAATGAATTCAATGGCTCCAAGATAAATGAAAGAAGGGACAATGCGATTTCTCTTCTCATAAGGAAGAGAGGGAGGGGGATATGGCGAAATTGGTAGACGCTACGGACTTGATTGGATTGAGCCTTGGTATGGAAACCTACTAAGTGGTAACTTCCAAATTCAGAGAAACCCTGGAATTAAAATGGGCAATCCTGAGCCAAATCCTGTTTTGAAAAAAAAAAAAAAAAAAAAAAAGAGTTCAGAATCAGAATAAAAAAGGATAGGTGCAGAGACTCAACGGAAGCTGTTCTAACAAATAAATGGGGTTGACTTTACTTTACTACATTGGTAGAAGAATCCTTCTATTGAAACTCAAGAGTGGGATGACCCTAGATATGTACGTATATGTACTGAAATATCAAAGATTAATCACGACCCGAATCTATATTTTATTCTCTATGATAAAAATTTCAGAAGCAGAAGGAAGAATCGAATAGTCAGTGATCAAATCAAATCGACTATCACACCAGAGTCTGATAGATCTTTTTAAGGATTGATTAATCGGGCGAGACGAGAATAAAGATAGAGTCCCATTCTACATGTCAATACTGACAACAATGAAATTTCTAGTAAGAGGAAAATCCGTCGACTTTAGAAATCGTGAGGGTTCAAGTCCCTCTATCCCCAATAAAAGGCCTATTTTACTCCCTAAGCATTTATCCTTTTTTTTTTTTTCATCAGTGGTTCAAAATTAGATATGTTTTTCACTTACTCTACTCTTTCACAAATGGATCCTACCAGAAATCTTTCTCTCTTCTCACTGTGATAGATATGATATACGTACAAATGCCCATCCATATATGGATGGGCAAAGAATCCCCATTACGGAACCTTTCGCAGTTCATATCATTACTCTTACACTTACATTTACAAAGTCGCCTTTCCTTTTTGAAGATCCAAGAAATTACCGACTTTTTTTAGGTAAGTTAATGCTTTTTGAGTCCCTTTCATTGACATAGACCCAAGCCTTTTCTTTTAGTGGGATCATGCATCGAGAATGGTCGGGATAGCTCAGTTGGTAGAGCAGAGGACTGAAAATCCTCGTGTCACCAGTTCAAATCTGGTTCCTGGCACATGGTTAATGTATCTAATAGATAAGATACTCATACAAATGAATCAATAATCAATATGGGTCGGAACCCATATTATATTCGTTAATAGTCTAGAGCATAATACATATTTATCCATCTATGTGGATAGATAGACACCCCCATCTTGTAGATGGGTAAACAAAGAGTATATGAGTAAAGAAAAAAAAAATGGGATTCTGTTCTCTCCTCTTTTTTCTTTGTTTTTTTCTTTGTTTGTTCATACTGTATCTCCTCCCACACAAAAAGAATGTTAATACTTCATACATATACGAAGTCGAAGTTAGTTGTGCGAAAACCCTAAAAGACTAGTCTAGAGGAGTTGAAAAGACAGGGTTCATTTCAGAGACAGAGACAGCCCGAAAAATACGATCCTTTTTTTTTTATTTCTGAATTTCCTATTTTCTTTCTATTTCTTCACTTTCCCATTTATTACGCGTACGCGGCTTTCTGTGGCCCCATCTAAGCGATGCGCGCGGTACAAAGTTCAGTTCACGGTGCAGAACTCTTTTGATTCATCCTACTGGCTATGCTCATCTGAAATGGGGCTCTTCAAAATTTGAGAATACAAATGAAGCTTCTTTAGCAGCCCATCCATCGTACGAATGAAAGGCCAGTTACAGTTACTCCGTTTCATCTAAAACAGAACGTAAAATATTCCTTGAATATCAGGAGTCGTATAAGTGAAGATTAGTTTCTTATCATTCAATGAGCATCTTGTATTTCATAGAAATTGGGGGTAATATAATCCTTACGTAAAGGCCAGCCTAGCCAACTTTCGGGCATCAAGATACGTTTCAGGCGTGGATGATTCTCATAAGAGATTCCCAACATATCATAGGATTCCCGTTCTTGAAAGTCTGCGCTTTTCCAAATCCAGAAAACAGACGGGATTCTCGAATTCGTCCTTGGGGCAAATACTTTTATGCATACCTCTTCGGGTTGATCCACACCATACTGTATTCTCGTAAGATGATACACGCTAGCTAACAATCCGCCTGGTGCTACATCATAGGCACACTGGGAACGTAGATAATTGTAACCATATACATATGAAATGACAGCAATGGAGTACCAATCCTCGGGTTTTATTTGCAAAGTCTCTATTCCTTGGTAATCGAAGCCCAAAGATCTATGAACTAGCCCATGCTTGACTAGCCAAGCGGATAAACGACCCTGCATCTTCTTGATCTCTCCCACATTCGTATGAGTATTTCAAATTGCCGATGAAATTTATGAAGATTGACCCGCTGCTTGTTATCCTGGACAGCACAAAAGCATCCTGCTTTGCCTAATTCACAAATTCGTGGGAAGATACTGAACTTTTGTTTTTTGAAAAATGTTTCAGAAGGTATCTCTGAAGTAGATGGGGATTGGTAGAGTAATCCTTGATCGTAATTTCCAGTATGAGTACTTTGCTCAACATGAAACTTGTGATTGGTAGTAAAATATCGATTTTCCTGTTGAGACCCAATTCTATCTTCATAGATTTCCCGAGAAACTTTCTTACGAAGTTTCGTTATAGCATCCATAATTGCCTCTGGTTTGGGTGGGCAGCCCGGCAAATAGACATCCACAGGAATTAGCTTATCGACTCCCCGAACGGTACTATAAGAATCGGTACTAAACATCCCACCTGTAATGGTACAAGCCCCATAGCAATGACATATTTCGGTTCAGGCATTTGCTCATATAATCTCACTAAAGAAGGAGCCATTTTCATTGTTACCGTGCCGGCTGTTAAAATTAGGTCCGCCTGCCTAGGACTTGATCTTGGTACCAGCCCATAACGATCAAAGTCGAATCGAGATCCTATTAATGAAGCAAATTCAATGAAGCAACAACTGGTACCATAGAGAAGTGGCCATAAACTGGAGAGTCTTGACCAATTCGAGAGGTCATTCGGTGTAGTTGAAATAACTGAATTTTGGGCTGTTCGGTCAAGTAACGGAAATTCAATAGAATTCATAACTGTCTCAATGTAATCTTTTCCTTCTTTTTTTTATTGTCTGAGGATTCAGGGGTTAAGACCATTCCAATGCTCCTTTTCGCCATGCATAAACTGAACCAACAATTAGGATAAGCACGAAAATTAAAGCTTCTATAAATACAGATAGACCCAATACATCGAAACTCATAGCCCATGGATAAAGAAAGACCGTTTCAACATCAAAAACAACAAAAACTAGAGCAAACATGTAATAGCGGATTCGGAATTGTAACCAAGCATCCCCATTGGTTCTATACCCGATTCATAACTGGAGAGCTTCTCCGGTCCTTCACTAATCGGGGCTAAAACTCCGGAAATTAAAAATGCCAAAATAGGAATAACACTCGATATTATCAGAAATGCCCAAAAAATATCATATTCGTGAAGCAGAAACATAGATGCACTCCTAAACATAGATGCACTCCTATTAATGTGGAATATACCAAATTAGTCAATTCGAATTTTAATTGTCAATTTTTCCATAACTATTTAGTCGAAACACCAAAACACCAATTAGGGTCGAACCGCGTAGTTTCGTTTGTTTGCTATGAGTCATGTCTCGTTTCAAGATTCATCCAACGGAATCCCACTTACATTTACTTCGATTCCATTCAGGGTGTAGACATATTATGTTATGTTTTTATACAAAAAAAACTCTTTCACTTTGTTTCGGATTTTCTATAATAATAATAAAAAAAATAAAAAAAAAAAGAGAATTAATAGAATTATAATAATAAATATATATATAATAATAATATAATATGAAAATAAAATTGATATTAATATAAATATATATATCAAATTTCTAATAAAATTAAAATTATTAAATTCGAATTATATAATATAATATATATAAATAAAAAAAATTATATAATATAATATATATAAATAAAAATAATACTATCTAGTATCTAGAATAAAATAAGGAAAAATAATAGGCCTGACTTGGGTAAATTTTTTATCTTTTTTTTTTTTTTGTAATTTAGAATATCACAAATAGTCAGATGTAATAGAATGCCTAGGGATTTCTATCTTGGAATTTATGGTATATTCTACTCGGTGTTGATGTATTCTTTTCATTAGGATCCAGTTAGAGGATCATCATTCTTTCTATTGATTCGATACAGATATGGAAATAGAATGCATCGGCCAATTAGATTCTCTCCCCTTGTCCCAAATTTATACTTAATTGATTTGATTCAATCTGTTAAATTGTGAGGAATCCTTCCCTATTTCCATATAAATATATAATATAACAACTTATGGATTCCTATACCAAATTATAGACTTTGGACTTGTACTCCCTACCCTCGACGGTCCCCCTAGAAAGAATAAAGAATCTAGTTATTTAATTAGACTTAGAAGTCTTGAAGAAGTCATTCCATTTCGGACCCTTTTCTAGGACTAAAAAAATCGCGATTTGAAAAAATTTGAAATGACTCGAAATACTTGTTAATAACATCTGATAAGACCCCCAAGGGGTTGGGTTTCGTGACAATAAAAGGGTTTGTTTCCTTTGAAGTAAACCCACACAATGGAGTGTACCACAGTCGTAGAATCCGCTGAATCGTAAATGATCCGCATAAGATACCTCTACCTCTAATGGAATCAGGCGTTGTCGAACGATTCGACAGACAAAATACCAAAATCGACTCATAGAAAGAAGAGGGTGCAAACGTTGATACGTTTAGTTTATAGGTTAGCGTACATTTTTTTTATCTCTGAAACAGTGCATTGCATTGGAGTTATTGCGGAACAACAAAGCGATGAGTCAGAAGGATCCCCAGCCCGTGCAAGTTCAAACGGGCCGGGCCCCCAATCTTCTTACTTGCATAAAGTCTGTATCGGAAGGAAGGACCTGTAGAATTGGAATGATGAACAATTGAATTAGATTAGGTTGGAAAAAAAAAAATAAGTATTGTGCGGAAACGGAAGACTACTTGTTTTGTTTTGCCAACCCACTGCGCGGGCCGGCCACAAGCACTAATGTGAGAAAATGAGAGCTATACAAAATGTCAAAATGACAAAGATGTCAAAATGTATAGGGCTATACGGACTCGAACCGTAGACCTTCTCGGTAAAACAGATCAAACTGAGTATTATCTAAATGATTTGAACTGTTTCAAAGACCCAACATGCATTTTTTTTTTTGCATTGGGCTCTTTCGTTAGCTGATATAAGGATCAGCTAGTCCACCATATTTTTTTCTTGACAGGAAGATAACGAGATGGTTCCACGTGCTCTGATTCATTATTTGTATTCAGATCCAGGAGCAATACCAAAGTGTTTTCAAAGAAGGATTGCCTTGACGTAGGTCTGCCTCCGGCCTAGATCAACCTAAGTTGGGTCGAGTCTCTATCGCTCCGCTCAAAGAGTCAAATATGATACTTCATACACCTTAAAGCTCATAGGGCGAAAAGAGGTTAGGTTATGTTATTTTGAGGTCCTTATACTCATTATGCCTAGCATTGAATAGACTAGGTATTCACCTTATCAATTATCAAATCAATGATGGGTTCTATTTGACACCTGAATTGGTACCTGAATCGGGCCGAACCAAATATTTGTCAGGCTATTGTTCTCTTGTTCCCTCGAATCCATGGAGTAAGACACCTATTTATCAATAAGATCAATTCTGTTGATTGCATGATGAACTCCCCTGAAAAAGCATTGGCGCGCGTGTAAACGAGGTGCTCTACCTAACTGAGCTATAGCCCTTGTCATAGATATCTTAACATCTAGATAATATCTTGTCAAGATAGATATTCTATGATCCCATATGATAGCTCTCTGACCCCTTTACTGACAAAGATTGGTATTGCTTAGAAGTAGTATTCCATCTATAATGCCCATGCAAGGGAAGGGGTCTGACTTTTTTTTTCTTTGTGATGATAAATGACCTACTTAACTCAGTGGTTAGAGTATTGCTTTCATACGGCAGGAGTCATTGGTTCAAATCCAATAGTAGGTAGAACAGAACTTATTAGATACCGGAGTCAATGGTCTCTAATAAGTTTTTCTACCCACCCTCTTCCGATCCGATTTTTAATTGATTTTTTACCCTGTCCCCATTATCCTCCCACTATTCATACTTGATGTTTGCATTTTTTTCCTTGCATCAGATTCCACTTGAATTGGTGGAATCCAAATAGGGTGTTGAATTGGTGGAATCAAAATAGGGTGTATAAACGGAGCTTCTTTTGATTATTCCGATGCATCGACGATTACGAAATAGCATTGACAGCCTCTACGCGTGTCCTAGCTCGTCTGAGAGCTAGATTCGCCTCAATTACTTGTCTCTTGCCTTCAGCTTTACTCAAGTTAGCTTCAGCTATTTCAAGAGTTCGCTGAGCTTCTTGCGGATCAATGTCACTACCCCTCTCACCATCATTTACTAAAATGGTGATCTCATTATTGCCTATTCTAGCGAAACCACCCATCAGAGCCATCGTTACACGTTGATCGTTAAGGCGTATTCTCAAAATACCTATATCTACTGCTGTGGCAATAGAGGCGTGATTTGGTAATACACCAATTTGCCCACTATTAGTAGATAAAATAATTTCTGTCACTTCTGAATCCCAAATAATTCGATTAGGAGTCAGTACACAAAGCTTTAAGGTCATTTCTTCAATTTGCTCTCCAAATCTAAGTTCATAGCCTTCGCGGTAGCTTCATCGATGTTACCTACCAAATAAAAGGCTTGCTCGGGAAGACCATCTAATTCTCCGGAAAGGATCAGTTGAAACCCCCTAATTGTTTCTGCGAGACCAACATATTTTCCTGGAGAACCGGTAAAAACTTCTGCTACGAAGAAGGGTTGTGATAAGAAACGCTCAATTTTTCGTGCTCTTGCTACGGTTAAACGATCCTCCTCAGATAATTCGTCCAACCCAAGGATAGCTATAATATCCTGAAGTTCTTTGTAACGTTGTGAAGTTTGCTTAACTCTTTGCGCAGTTTCATAATGTTCCTCGCCTACAATCCTAGGTTGTAGCATCGTTGACGTTGAATCTAAAGGATCCACTGCTGGATAGATGCCCTTGGCAGCTAATCCTCTTGATAGTACGGTAGTAGCATCTAAATGTGCAAATGTTGTAGCAGGGGCAGGGTCGGTCAAATCGTCCGCAGGTACATAAACTGCTTTGAATGGAAGTTATGGATCCTTCTTTGGTAGAGGTAATTCTTTCTTGCAAAGAACCCATTTCTGTACTAAGAGTAGGTTGATAACCCACAGCGGAAGGCATTCTACCTAATAGGGCGGATACTTCTGATCCTGCTTGAACGAAACGAAAGATATTGTCGATAAATAGAAGTACGTCTTGTTCATTAACATCCCGGAAATATTCCGCCATGGTTAGGGCAGTCAAACCAACTCTCATACGAGCTCCTGGTGGTTCATTCATCTGACCATAGACTA
>JAINDJ010000028.1:15000-20000 GCA_019845555.1 Aristolochia fimbriata
CCAGTTTCGGTATGCTAGGAGATATCATTATTGCCGAACCAAATGCCTACATTGCATTTGCGGGTAAAAGAGTAATTGAACAAACATTGAATAAGACAGTACCCGACGGTTCACAGGGCGCTGAGTATTTATTCACTAAGGGTTTATTCGACCTAATCGTACCACGTAATCCTTTAAAAGGCGTTCTGAGTGAGTTATTTCAGCTACACGGCTTCTTTCCCTTGAATCCAAATTAAAAGCGCTACTCTCAATTATTTGTAACGAACTTTAGTTCATCGGAATCAAAGTCACAATAAGAAGAATGGAGTTTTCTTTGGTGACATAGGTTCAGTTAGAGAATCTGAAGTTTCAGATAATTACTTTTCATTTTTTTCTATGGATCTAATCTATTTTTTTTTCCTACCCCTATTCTTGATTACTAATCAGTAACCCTCTATCAAATCAACAGGAGAAAAGAGTGAATTCTTGCTTTCTCTTGCTTTCGTGGAATAGAATTAAAAAAAAAAATGAAAATAAAAAATAAAAAGAATTCCATGTTTTTTATTACTTCTTACATATTACCGTTACATTAATACTATTAATTAAATTAATAGTATTATATTAATATATAGAATATAGATAAAATCTCTAGAATATAGATAAAATATATAATCAAAGTGTTGCATATTTCTATATCCCCTTCAGATTTCTATATCTCCCGAGAACCCACATTTTGTATTGTACTATGAACCCCTGTTGGGTCGAATCCTAACGAATCCTTCAGTAACTCGCAAGAAACTCTTTACTTTATTAGAAGATTAAATAAGGTAAGGGCGCAACAACAACAATACAATAATAAAGCGGATTATCATATACGTATTTCGTATAGAGTCAAATAAACACGCTTATTTAGTTCTACATTCGTTGTACTTCTTATTATATACTTAATAATATAATATAATTTTTTATATACTTAATAATACTTATAATATATAATACTTATAATTCACATACTTATTTTATTATATCTTTATAAGAATAAGAGGTACAAATATTAAATCGGGGCACCTATTCTATGACAGATTTCAACTTTCCCTCTTTTTTTGTGCCTTTAGTAGGCCTAGTATTTCCGGCAATTGCAATGGCATCTTTATCTCTTCATGTTCAAAAAAACAAGATTGTTTAGATTCAGTGGGACCAAATCTCATCAATTTATTTCAACACTTGGACTTGGATCATAATACGGATATCTATTTAGTGGAATATGGTACCACGTCTGGTCTGGATATGGATAGGGTTCCTTTCAAATAATAAAAAAAAAAAAAAAAAAATGCATATGCATATATATGCAGTATAGCTGTTTTTTAAGAAAAAATACATCAGTGGAAAAATGGAAAGTTAATGTATCTATATGTTATGTAGATATACATAGTGGGATCGTATGAAGAAGATGTTATTATTTTAATCTACCAAATTGGATGAATTAACCCTAAGGGTTCACATTATAATAGTGCTAGTTGATGAGAGTTATTTCGGGACAAAAAAAAATAGTAAAGTGAAATTAAAATTCATTTGGCCTATTCTCTCAATTCTAATAGAATGCAACTGGATCTAATATGAACTGGCGATCAGAACGTATATGGGTAGAACTTATAAAAGGGTCTCGAAAAACAAGTAATTTCTGCTGGGCCTGTATCCTCTTTTTAGGTTCACTAGGATTCTTATTGGTTGGAACTTCCAGTTATCTTGGTCGGAATCTCATATCTTTGTTTCCGTCTCAGCAAATTATTTTTTTCCCTCAAGGGATCGTGATGTCTTTCTATGGAATAGCCGGCCTGTCCATTAGTTCCTATTTGTGGTCCACAATTTTGTGGAATGTAGGTAGTGGTTATGATCGATTCGATAGAAAAGAAGGAATAGTGTGTATTTTTCGTTGGGGATTCCCTGGAAAAAATCGCCGCGTTTTTCTACGATTCCTTATGAGAGATATCCAGTCAATCAGAATGGAAGTTAAAGGGGGTCTTTATCCTCGCCGTGTCCTTTATATGGAAATTAGAGGCCAGGGAGCCATCCCCTTGACTCGTACGGATGAGAATCTGACTCCACTAGAAATTGAACAAAAAGCTGCTGAATTGGCCTATTTCTTGCGCGTACCAATTGAAGTATTTTGAAATGAATTGAATAATGAATGGGAATGCTTTCCCGGCATGAGATAAGAAACGCAGGAATTCCCTTTCTTTAACCTTTAATAGAATCTAAAGGATAATAGAATCTAACTGAAGTTTCTTTAGAGGCGTTGATTCGAGCAAAACACGAAACACGTTAGATTCTATTTCCCCCATTATATTCGGGTCTAATACCACTGTCACTGTGGCCCATAGAATAAAGCAGGTGGACGTATATGGAACAACCATAATAAGAAAATTGTTGTTCACCAAAACTCTTTTTTATGCATATGTAACTCAACCCAATTATGTTATGTTAGACTAGTAACAAGTCTAGTAAGTATGTATTCATCATACATATCAGAACATAACATTTCGGAATACAGTACAGAATATTATATTTCTTTTTAGACCAACTATTTCGTTGAATTGATACGTTAGATACAGACGGATGTAAATTATCTCTCTTTTTTTTTTTTGCAATCGATTTTTATCCTTTCTTTTGTTTTGCTCCTTGAAAAGGATTGCATCTTTTATAAACATCCAATTTATCTCGGGTTTCCCACACATTTCGGACTTCACCATCAATATTCTTCAGAAATATCCCCTCAATTATTCCCGCGGTGCGGGCATCTAGTGAAACATTTCAAAATAATTGATTGATCCAAGGGGAGTTCTTTCGTCTCGAAACCCGACTAATACCCATTACTTGAAGTGTGGATTGGATCTTTCGGGCACTCATCGAAAGAAGCAAATGAAGATGCAATTCAATTGGTTTAATTTGACCAATTTAGATATCTCAGATATCCAGGAACTTACTCATTTCTTCATTCGGGGCAGACTCTTTAATTCTAACTTCCATTTCTATATTAGACTCAAAGACTAAATAAAGAATTCAAAAAAAAAAAAAAAAAGACGGATCCATAGGTTACATACCTTGTTATAGAACTCATGCTTCATAGAAATATCATAAGGAGTCGACGAATGAAGTAGGTTCATTAACAATTCACAGAACAAAAAGTGTCAAAAAAAAAAGCATTGACCCCCCTTCCCTATCTTGTATCTATAGTATTTTTGCCGTGGTGGATCTCTCTTTCATTTAATAAAAGTCTAGAGCCCTGGGTTACTAATTGGTCGAATACCAGGCAATCCGAAACTTTTTTGAATGATATTCAAGAGAAGAACCTTCTAGAAAGATTCATAGAATTAGAAGAACTATTTCATTTGGATGAAATGATAAAAGAGTACCCAGAGACACAGATACAAAAGCTTCATATAGGAATCCACAAAGAAACGATACAATTGGTCAAAATATACAATGAAAATAATATTCATATTATTTTGCACTTCTTGGCAAATATAATTTGTTTCGCTATTCTAAGCGGTTATTCTATTCTGGGTAATGAGGAACTTGTCATTCTTAATTCTTGGATTCAGGAATTCCTATATAACTTAAGCGACACAATAAAAGCTTTTTGTATTCTTTTATTAACTGATTTATGTATTGGATTCCACTCGCCCCATGGCTGGGAACTAATGATCGGTTCGGTCTACAAAGATTTTGGATTTGCTTATAACGATCAAATTATATCTGGTCTTGTTTCCACTTTTCCAGTTATTCTAGATACAATTTTGAAATATTGGATCTTCCATTATTTAAATCGGGTATCACCATCACTTGTAGTGATTTACCATTCAATGAATGAATGAAGAATTCATTTGACCCGCCCCTATCAATCAGATCATAATGTTACTTCGTACATAAACAAACCTTTTTTTTAATCTGACTCACTTTCCGTGTAGGGGTTCGACGCCTCCTATATTCCAGTACAATGGCATAATCGTGGGTAGGGAACTAGACTAGCTACCTACCTAATTTATTGTAGAAATTTCAGGAATCAATGATTGGACCATGCAAAATAGAAATACCTTTTCTTGGATAAAGGAACAGATGACTCGATCTATTTCTGTATTGATCATGATATATGTAATTACTCGGACATCTATTTCAAATGCATATCCTATTTTTGCGCAGCAGGGTTATGAAAATCCACGAGAAGCAACAGGGCGTATTGTATGTGCCAATTGCCATTTAGCTAATAAGCCCGTAGATATTGAGGTTCCGCAAGCTGTACTTCCTGATACTGTATTTGAAGCTGTTGTTAGAATCCCTTATGATAAGCAACTGAAACAAGTTCTTGCTAATGGGAAAAAAGGGTCTTTGAATGTGGGGGCTGTTCTTATTTTACCCGAAGGATTCGAATTAGCTCCTTCCGATCGTCTTTCTCCTGAGATCAAAGAAAAGATGGGGAATTTGTCTTTTCAGAGCTATCGCCCCAATAAAAGAAATATTCTTGTGATAGGTCCCGTTCCTGGGCAGAAATATAGTGAAATTGTCTTTCCCATTTTGTCCCCGGACCCCGCTACTAAGAAAGACGTTCACTTCTTAAAGTATCCCATATACGTAGGTGGTAACAGAGGAAGGGGTCAGATTTATCCCGATGGGAGCAAGAGTAATAATACAGTCTATAATGCCACAGCAGCGGGTATAGTAAATAGAATAGTACGTAAAGAAAAAGGGGGTTATGAAATAACCATAGTTGATGCGTCGGATGGACATCAAGTGGTTGATATTGTACCTCCAGGACCAGAACTTCTTGTTTCGGAGGGTGAATCCATCAAACTTGATCAACCATTAACAAGTAATCCTAATGTGGGGGGGTTTGGTCAGGGAGATGCAGAAATAGTACTTCAAGATCCATTACGTGTCCAAGGTTTGTTGTTCTTCTTGGCATCTGTTACCCTGGCACAAATCTTTTTGGTTCTTAAAAAGAAACAGTTTGAGAAGGTTCAATT
>JAINDJ010000028.1:25000-45000 GCA_019845555.1 Aristolochia fimbriata
ATTAAAAAATATCAAATTCTAATTTTTTTTTTTTTAATAAAAAATGTTATATTATATTATATTTTATATATATATATATATATAATAATAATAATTAATTATAAATTAATTATATTATAATTTATAATAATATAATTATAAAATGTTATATTATATTTAGATAATATATATATATAAAATAAACATATCATATATTATTAGAATTATAAAATAAACAACACAACTCAATTATAAAATAAACAAATCAAGTCCTCCTTTCTTTCGGTCGGATCCGAAATGAATGAAGAAATAAACTAGGATTTTAGAGATAAGAAATAAACCATGGATAAATCCAAGCGACCCTTTCGTAAATCCAAGCGATCTTTTCGTAGGCGTTTGCCCCAATTGAATCGGGGATCGAATTGATTATAGAAACATGAGCTTAATTAGTCAATTTATTAGTGAACAAGGAAAAATTTTATCTAGAAGAGTGAACAGATTGACTTTGAAACAACAAAGATTAATTACTATCGCTATAAAACAAGCTCGCATTTTATCTTCATTACCTTTTCTTAATAATGAGAAACAATTTGAGAGAGCCGAGTCGCTCCCTAGAACTACCGGCCCTAGAGCCAGAAATAAGTGGACCCGCAACCCGAATTGAATAAAAAAATCTAATCGGAACTCAAACTCCGATTGATGTTTTGTTGGAAAAGCTGAGAGATTTGATTGTCTTGTCGGGTCATAAAAAAAAAAAAAAAAAAATAATAATGGGGGGGTGGGGGGGAAAAATTTTTTTTTTTTTTTTTTTCTTTTTTGAAACGTGTTTATTCATTCCTACTTTTATCATATGAATTTCCATTTTATCTTCCCGGAGTTCATTCTCCGGGGAACTCCGCTTAAATCATTCCATCGAATTCCTTACAATTACAATCTCCTTATTTAATTTAATTTGATGATTTCATTAGAAATCATGTTTTCATTAGAAATCATGTAAAGACAATTCTTATTTGATATAGCTATTTGCGCAAGTATTTTACGGTTAAGAAGCAACTGCCTCTTGTGCAAATCGTGTATTAATCTGCTATAACTATAGGATACCTTATCCTCGCGGGTTACTGCGTTTATCCGAGTGATCCACAAACGCCGAAAATCTCTCTTTTGCCGGCCTCTATCCCGATGAGCAGAAACCAAAGCTCTCGTTTTCTGTTGCATAATAGTTCGAGTAAGTCTTGAATGAGCCTCTCGAAAGGTTGATGCAAATAAACGCATTTTTGCTCGACGTCTCCGAGCTATATATCCTCGTTTAACTCTGGTCATTGAATCAAATAAAACTTTGATGAATAACTAATTGATTTCTTTTCTTTCAGTCATTCTTTTCCCCTCCCCTAGTTTAATTAATAACAAAACGGATTCTTCCAATGTATAAAAAAAAAATTCCAATGGCTTTTGCTACTATAACCTTCCCAACCACGATTTTTTATTTCTTCGAGGCATTTCGCCCCAAAACAAAAAAAAAAATAATAATAAATTTTATCGATATCGATATTAAGTATCAAATAAATAGTAATAGTAATAATAAATACGTAGTAAATGAATAAATAAATAAATAAAATAGAAATAGTGGCTTCCATCGTTTCTATGGTTACTTCTTAAACGGTGAGGTCCTCTCTATACACCGGAGCCCCTTACTCATTTAATCAATGTTTTGGTAACTTGTACAGTTCACACTCTTTGGCTCTACCCATGAATTATACAGTAATAGGTCTTTTCACAACTAGATCTATCCATACAGTGACGGCATTTAATTGTGAAGGTTGGCTAGGTAGCTGACCCTGTTAGTCCGTTCTTGCAAGAGTAGGAACAGAATTTTTCTGTTTTTTAAATACCATTTCCCCGCTTAATGGATACCACTTGCTACCAATGGGGAATTGCTTTTCATCTCAAATTGAGGTGATGGGATTTGCACCAATGGAAACCATAAATTCCATACACAACATACACAATATAGGTATATGATAGATCTTTATTTTTTATATGGTGAATGGAGTTCGTCCATTCCATCCTATTCTTTGGTACTGGTCATTTATACTGGAAAAATTGTCTCATTTGTTCCAGCCCATGATCTGAACGCGTCGCACATACACCCTAGTACATGTTCCTCGACGCTGAGGACATCCTCGAAGAGCAGGGGATTTCGTAACATTGTGGATTGGCTGTCTTGTGTTTCTAATAAGTTGTTTAATAGTTGGCATGCTGCATCGTATACAAAGGCTGGTTTAGATCGATCCTAACCCGATCATGATGAATTACTTCTTAATTTTTTACCTGGCTAAGAACAGAAAATAAAAATATGAAATTACGAATCATTCTAATTAGGGTTCAAGATAGAATCTAGGATTTTTATGCGAAACCCTCGGTATTTTTGGTCCCTACAAGATCAACAATGCCGTGAGCTTGGGCTTCTGTTGCTGACATAAAAACATCCCTTTCCATGTCTTCGGATATAACCCATAAGGGTTTTAGCGTTCTTTGTGCATAAACCCTTGTGAGGGTTTCGCGTAGTCTTAGTAGTTCTTCCGCTTCCAGGATAAATTCTCCTGTTGTTGCCTCATAAAAAGAGCTAGCAGGTTGGTGGATCATAACCCTGGCGATATAATAACATAATGAGGGATTCCCCTATCTCGTCTCGCACGATCGCATGGGATAAAGAATACCAAGCAAGAGGAAAAAGATAGAATTGAACAACCGTACAGGCATATTTTTTTGTGCATTGCATACGGCTCCTAAATGGAATTTCCTTTTCCCCTCCATTGAAGAAAGAGACAAATAAGATCCATCAGATCCAGATCGTTGAATGCTCCATTTACCATCCTTCCTTTCGGAAGAGCCAAAAATACTATGATGGTTCCGTTGCTTTTATATATTTTATTTATTTTATCTCGTCTGTGATTCTGCAATCCCAAAGTCTCTTTCTGATCGGATCAAATAAGTAAAAAAAATTTTTTTTTTTTTTTTTTTCATTTTCTTTCGTACTCTTTCATAACCTAAATATAGGAAAGAGACTTCTGGTGTAAAAAAAAAAAAAAGATTTGTTTGTGACGCTGAAACAGACCCCCGATACATAAGATGAAATCGGGAAATAATCTTTGTTTCATACTACTATCTCGATACAGAATCTCATGTTATGGAAAAAAAAAAATCAAATAAAGGTTTGTTATGTTAATATCGAGATCGAGGTGCCATGCTATTATTACTTATTATTTATATTCCAGATAGCGAAGGCATAGTCTTATGTTTTCTCTCAAATAAAAATAAAAAATTCATTGGCGCCAAGCGTGAGGGAATGCTATACGTTTGGTAATTTCTCCCCCGACCAGGATAAAAGATCCCATTGAAGCGGCTAATCCGATGCATATTGTATGTACAGCCGGTGCCACCAATTGCATAGTGTCATAAATGGCTATTCCCGGGATTACCCACCCGCCGGGAGAGTTTATAAACAAATAAAAGTCCTTGTTCACATTTTCTATACTGAGATATATCATGAGACCCATAATTTGATTCGAGATCTCGCTATCAACCTGTTGCCCTAAAAAAAGTAATCTTTCTCGATGAAGTCGGTTGATTAGGACAAAATTTCCTTCGGAACCGCACACGCGCCTTTAGATGCATACGGTTCAAAAAAATCCAAATTTCGAAATTAAAAAAAAAAAAGAATCAATGTGTTGATTCCAGCCCTCTTTGTTTTTTGTAAAATAAAAAGCTTTTCCTAACTAAACGAAGAGGCTTTTTCTTCCATTTTTAAGAAACGTGAGTTTTGAATCGCTTCCTTTTAACCTATAAGAATTTATATTAACCTATAAATATAATATAAAAAAAAAAAAAAGAATTCATTGAACTTATCGAACTAACCTGCCATTGATGTATTGGGTTCATCGAGATCCGAATCACGATGTCATTTTTTTCTTGTTCCTAAATGGGCCTCCTCAACTCTTTTAGGTTTATGCTCTACTCCGGGTAAAAATATGCCCGAATTCTATTTGCACATATAGTGCAAATAATCCCAGTACCACTTTTTTTTTTTTTTTTTTTTGCTACGACTTTTTTTTTTTTTTTTTTTTTCAATTTGGTCGGTTTCATACCTTCTGCCAATACCAAATATTTGATGTATTCATCATATTACTTTATTGATTGGCAGTTTGAGATCGCTTATATTATATATTTTTATATTTTTTTTTTTTATATATCTATATTATTTTATTTTTGGTATAAATATAATAAGATAATAAGAATCCATTATGATCCAGGCGATAATCATACGTAGATTCCAAATTTGGTATTTCCTGAACGGAGCCTGGATACTTCTTATTGGTCCAACCTAACCATAAATTATTCTAGTTGATAATATGGATTAATTGATATAATTTTGATCCCCAAACCAACAAATAAATTGATCTAATTGCGCTTCACGCTCCGAATTCGAATTATGATTAATGATTCAATCAATCTTTCTTGGGCAAAACGGGGGGTATCTCAATCGGGGGAGAGAACGGGGAAATCCCATATGACCCAATATGTCTGACAAGTCGCACTATACGTCAATCCAAACTGCATCTTCCTCTCCAGGATTCCGAAAAGGCACTCTTGGAACACCAATGGGCATTAAGTTAAAAAAAAAAGCACTAAGTACTATATTTTACTTTAATGTGGAAACGTAAAAATAGGTTTCTCGCCTTACTAACTAATATTTGCATTTATCCTATTTTAAAAACAAAAACGTTTATTGGATTTTATCCATAGATTGGCCATAGATTGGAGGGTTCATGGAGGAAGACAGAGTGAATAACGGAAAAGAAAATTATTACGAATGGATCATTCGAATGATGAACAAGTCTCTATGCATTCGCTCAAAAAAACAAAAATGGGACCCCCATTGCGTATTGGTACTTATCGGGTATAGAATAGATTTGTTTCTCTTTGTTCCTACGAACAGAATTGTTCAATTATTTCCAATGGAAGGGAAGGGAATAGAATAAATATTTACCCTTGCCTCGAGATAATCCACTGAAAGGCGGAGCATAGTCTTTTCCAATGCGATAAAGTCACATAGTGTCTATTTTTCTTTGATAAAAAAGGGGTATTTCCATGGGTTTGCCTTGGTATCGTGTTCATACCGTCGTATTGAATGATCCCGGTCGCTTACTTTCTGTCCATATAATGCATACAGCTCTAGTTTCTGGTTGGGCCGGCTCGATGGCCCTATATGAATTAGCGGTTTTTGATCCCTCTGACCCTGTTCTTGATCCAATGTGGAGACAGGGTATGTTTGTTATACCTTTCATGACTCGTTTAGGAATAACCAATTCATGGGGTGGCTGGAGTATCACAGGAGGAACTGTAGCGAATCCCGGTATTTGGAGTTACGAAGGTGTGGCCGGGGCACATATTGTGTTTTCCGGCTTGTGCTTCTTAGCAGCCATCTGGCATTGGGTGTATTGGGACCTAGAAATATTCTGTGATGAACGTACGGGAAAACCCTCCTTGGATTTGCCCAAGATCTTTGGAATTCATTTATTTCTCTCAGGGTTGGCTTGCTTTGGTTTTGGTGCATTTCATGTAACAGGCTTGTATGGTCCTGGAATATGGGTGTCCGACCCTATGGTCTAACCGGAAAAGTACAACCTGTAAATCCAGCGTGGGGGCGGAAGGTTTTGATCCTTTTGTTCCGGGGAATAGCCTCCCATCATATTGCAGCGGGGACATTGGGCATATTAGCGGGCCTATTCCATCTTAGCGTCCGCCCGCCCCAACGACTATACAAAGGATTACGTATGGGTAATATTGAAACTGTCCTTTCCAGTAGTATTGCTGCTGTTTTTGCAGCTTTTGTAGTTGCTGGAACGATGTGGTATGGTTCAGCAACTACCCCCATCGAATTATTTGGGCCCACCCGTTATCAATGGGATCAGGGGTACTTCCAGCAAGAAATATATCGAAGAGTTGGCGCCGGACTAGCCGAAAATCTGAGTTTATCAGAAGCTTGGTCGAAAGTTCCCGAAAAATTAGCTTTTTATGATTACATCGGGAATAATCCGGCGAAAGGGGGATTATTCCGAGCGGGCTCAATGGACAACGGGGATGGGATAGCTGTTGGGTGGTTAGGGCACCCCGTCTTTAGAGATAAAGAGGGGCATGAGCTTTTTGTACGCCGTATGCCTACTTTTTTTGAAACATTTCCAGTCGTTTTGGTAGACGGAGATGGAATTGTGCGAGCCGATGTTCCTTTTAGAAGGGCAGAATCAAAATATAGTGTCGAACAAGTAGGCGTAACTGTTGAGTTCTATGGTGGCGAACTCAATGGAATCGGCTATAGTGATCCGGCTACTGTGAAAAAATATGCTAGACGCGCACAATTGGGTGAAATTTTTGAATTAGATCGTGCTACTTTGAAATCAGATGGTGTTTTTCGTAGCAGTCCAAGGGGTTGGTTCACTTTTGGACATGCTTCATTTGCTTTGCTCTTCTTTTTCGGACACATTTGGCATGGTGCTAGAACCTTGTTCAGAGATGTTTTTGCTGGGATTGACCCAGATTTGGATGCTCAAGTCGAATTTGGGACATTCCAAAAACTTGGAGATCCAACTACAAGGAGACAAGTAGTTTGATACAACGTTGTTCTGGTCTGGTATCATTCGCCTCCATTTTTTTTATTTAGCATAGGTATAGGTAGGGTACCAGAGAAATTTTTATTTTCATTATTGCTTTTCTTTAATTTAAATATTACCCTTTCCTTGTCTGGGAAATGATCCCAAATGAACAGGTGTGGAAGCTATAATTGTAAACCACGATCGAATCTATGGAAGCATTGGTTTATACATTCCTGTTAATTTCGACTCTAGGGATAATTTTTTTCGCTATCTTTTTTCGAGATCCGCCTAGGATTTCTACTAAAAAGTAGAAATGATTTTTTATTATCTCAATTGAAGTAATGAGCCTCCCAACTAATAAGGGAGGTTCATCATTTCAACTAGTCTCCGTGTTCCTCGAACGGATCTCTTAGTTGTTGAGAGGGCTGCCCAAAAGCAGTATATAAGGCATACCCAGTAAAGCTTACAAGTGAACCGGATATAGAGATGGCGACTAAGGTTGCTGTTTCCATTATTAGAAAATTTCAAGACCACGATACAGTGGATCTACATTACGACAAGATCGTTTATTTACAACGGAATAGTATACAAAGTCAACAGATCTCAACCAATGCAATTGGATTTATGGCTACACAAACCGTTGAGGACAGTTCTAGATCTGGGCCAAGAAGAACTCTTACAGGGGATTTATTGAAACCGTTGAATTCGGAATATGGTAAAGTAGCTCCTGGATGGGGAACTACCCCCTTAATGGGTGTCGCAATGGCTCTATTTGCGATATTCCTATCTATTATTTTGGAGATTTATAATTCTTCCGTTTTACTGGATGGAATTTCAATGAGTTAGTCCCACAAGAAAAACGAAGTCCTAGCTTTTGAATCAAAAAAAAATCGCTTAGGACTCGGATTTCTGGATCATTCTGGTAGTTCGACCGCGGAATTTCGTTGTTTCGGTAGTTCCGGAATATGAGTGTGTGACTTGTTATAATTGATCCTATTGATAGTGCAGAAAAGGGTCTGTCATCTCATCTCAATGGAGATGGTTCTGCTCCGTCGGATATTTATTCGAGTATCTGGAGCACGGAATACATAGAATAGCTCAAGAGAAATATTTAAACTATGATTCATACCTACTATTCAGACCTCGCGACCGGACTCCACTCAAAAAAAATTTTCAAAGAGGTATTTCATAAATCGAACGATTTTTTCTCTTTCCGAATCGTGTTTATTTTGACCGAAAGACAAATTTGTCTCTGGATTTTTAGTCATAACATCTATTCATTAAGTAAGTGATGATCAAATGGTTCTTACTCAGAGAAGAACCTTTTGGCTTAGCTTTAGGGCTTTATTGAATCATCGTGGTTCTAGTATGAATCTTAGGTTTCAATCAAATCATAGGGTTTCAACAAGAGAATTCCTAGCAAGAGTAAACAAAAGAATACAAATAGTAAATCCATATTACGCACAAACAACAAATCAAAAAAAAAATAGGGGAAGAGAAAATTCAAGAGGCCTGTAACGATCAATATAAAGACGGATGAGCCCACTTGAGATTTTGGCATTACCATCAAAAAGGGGATTTCGGATTTTGGTTCCTTCATATCCTCAGAGATGTTTGAACCAAGTGATTAAGAAATTTCAAACTTTCTATTACGTATCTGTTTTAACCATTTTGGTGTTTTCGCTTGAGCCGTACGAGATGAAATTTTCATATACGGTTCTAGGGGGGGGTCTGTCGGTTTACCTATCTCAATAAAGTATATGATTGGTTCGAGGAACGTCTCGAGATTCAGGCGATTGCCGATGATATAACTAGTAAATATGTTCCTCCTCATGTCAACATATTTTATTGTCTAGGGGGGATCACACTTACTTGTTTTTTAGTACAAGTCGCTACGGGTTTTGCTATGACTTTTTACTATCGTCCGACTGTTACGGAGGCTTTTGCCTCTGTTCAATACATAATGACTGAAGCCAACTTTGGCTGGTTAATCCGATCAGTTCATCGATGGTCAGCAAGTATGATGGTCCTAATGATGATCTTGCACGTATTTCGTGTCTATCTCACAGGTGGATTTAAAAAACCTCGCGAATTAACTTGGGTTACGGGTGTGGTTCTGGCTGTATTGACTGCATCTTTTGGTGTAACTGGTTATTCCTTACCTCGGGACCAAATTGGTTATTGGGCAGTCAAAATCGTGACAGGCGTACCTGAAGCGATTCCTGTAATAGGTTCGCCCTTGGTAGAGCTATTACGTGGAAGTGCTAGTGTGGGTCAATCCACTTTGACCCGTTTTTATAGTTTACACACTTTTGTATTACCTCTTCTTACTGCCGTATTTATGTTAATGCACTTCCCAATGATACGTAAGCAGGGTATTTCAGGTCCTTTATAGAGAAGACATACTTATTTGTAATCGATCATATATCATTTCGTTTTGGTGAGGAACTATAGTATTTCATTGCTACAGATATGTATTATTGAAAAATAAAAAAAAAAAAATAAGACATTTTAGTTGGAAATTTTCCCTCAACTAATCCAAAAGTATTCTTTAATTTGATACGAGTAGTTGAAGTGGATTCCCCCAAGAGAGATGGATTATGGGAGTGTGTGACTTGAACTATTGATTGGGCCGTGCAGATATATGATTTTATCTGCCACATTGGAATTCACAACCAAATGTGTCTCTATTCCAACCAACGTGTAAGCCCCCTTACACAGGATAGGCTGGTTCGCTTGAGGAGAATCTTTTCTATGATCAGACCCTAATCATGTTGTGCATGAACAGGCTCCGTAAGATCCGGTAGAATAAGTAATGGGAAATAATACAGATTCTGTTCTATCTATTTACTTATAGTATGGAAACGCATTCATTTCCTGTGCATCGATCCCGATCTATGATACTATCGGAGTGAAACAAGGGATCTAAGGAAGAACAAGGCTAGACTTTATTAGTAACAAGTAAATCCTTTGTATGTAATGTAAGAAGACTCTAGATATCGTGGGGATAAACACAAATCACAAGGCATGAGACGATCCAAAAGCACTTGATCATGATCAAATTTGCAAGCCTACTTGGGTATTGAGCATTTACCTGTAAGAACTGAATTCCTTGCAATGGATAGTTGCAACTCGGGAAAATGGAATCCGGTAAAATTTTTTTATGTGGAGTCATATATGTGTGGATCGCATATCGATTTTTATGGATCCATTTTGTCCTTTGACTCTTGCTCGAGCCGGATGATGAAAAATTATCATGTCCGGTTCCCTCGGGGGATGGATCCATAAAAATTCACCTATCCCAATAACAAAGAAACCTGATTTGAACGATCCTGTATTAAGAGCTAAATTGGCTAAAGGGATGGGCCATAATTATTATGGCGAACCCGCATGGCCCAATGATCTTTTATATATTTTTCCAGTAGTTATTCTAGGTACTATTGCATGTAATGTAGGTCTAGCGGTTCTAGAACCGTCAATGATTGGTGAACCCGCGGATCCATTTGCAACACCCTTGGAAATATTACCCGAATGGTATTTCTTTCCCGTATTTCAAATACTCCGTACAGTACCCAATAAGCTGTTGGGTGTTCTTTTAATGGTTTCAGTACCGGCGGGATTATTGACAGTACCTTTTTTGGAGAATGTTAATAAATTCCAAAACCCATTTCGTCGTCCAGTAGCTACAACAGTTTTTTTGATCGGCACCGCAGTAGCTCTTTGGTTAGGTATTGGAGCAACATTACCTATTGATAAATCTCTAACTTTAGGTCTTTTTTAAAAAAAAAAAATGGAAATTGATTTTACTGTGAAATTGAAATAAACTAACATAACGTATGTATCTAGGGAATAGTCGCTTCAAAGCGAATCTCCCCTAGATACATCTCTCAAATTTCATTATGGATCCATTCAAAATATACGGATCGTGCTAAAGATTCAAAACTTTTTTTTTTCTTTAGTAAAATGAACTAATTCCAATGGATTTAAAACTTTTTTTTTAGGTAAATGTAAATCAATTTCGAAATGCTTCTGTAAAATGTCCAATTTATTTTTTTACATCTTCTATGCGAAAATGCTCAATTCTCATAAGATCTTCTTGACTGTTACTCAAAAGGTCCAATAATGTATGTATATTGGACCTTTTAAGACAATTATAAGTCCTGGGAGGCAATTCTAATTGGTCAATAAAAATACATTTCAATGCATTTTCCTTTTTGTTTTTCCTTATATTAGCCTTAACCAACCCACCATCAAAGGGAAAAAGGGGTAAAGTAACCCTGTTTTGATTGTCCTCTAAATGATTGTCCCGTTCCTCCGCGTGTAAAAAAGGAATAAATAAATCAATCAAATTACGGGAAGCTTCGTGAAGTGCTTCTTTAGGGGTTAAACTCCCATTTGTCCATATTTCTAGGAAAAGTATTTCTTGTTTCTCGTTCCCATTCCCATAAGAATGAATACTATGATTCACATTTCGAACAGGCATGAATACAGCATCTATAGGGTAACTTCCATCTTGATAGTTAGATGGGGTTTTCATACGATATCCGCGATTCCTTTCGATTTTTAATTCAATACACAAGTTAATCGGGTCTGTCAGGCTAGCTATACGCTGTGTAGTATCAACTATTTCCACAGAGGGTGGTGAGATGATATCTTGAGCAGTTACGTATCTAGGACCCCTGACGCAAATAGATGCGTCAAGAGTTCCATACAGATTACTTCTCAATACAATTTCTTTTAAATTCATTAAAATTTCATGTACTGATTCTTCAATACCGACTATTATAGAATAGTCATGCGGTACCTTATTGGATTTTGCACGTGTGATACATGCTCCCTCTATTTCCCCGAGTAGAGACCTTCGCATCGCGATACCTATCATATCTGCTTGACCCTTCAAAAGCGGGGACAGAATGAAACGACCATAATGAAAGCGCTTACTGTCTACTCTTGATTCAACACACTTCCACCGTAATGTTCGAGTGGATACTGCAACTTCTTCTCGAACCATACCAATATGATTTTATCAGATTTATGAATCATTTATTTCTCTTGAAATTAAAATAAAAAGGGTTCAATTCTTATTTCTACACACGTCTTTTTTTAGGGGGTCTACATCCATTATGTGGCATAGGGGTTACGTCACGTACGAAACTTAAAAGTATACCGCTTCTACGAATGGCTCGTAATGCTGCATCTCTTCCGAGACCAGGACCTTTTATCATGACTTCTGCTCGTTGCATACCCTGATCCACCACTGTACGAATAGCATTTCCTGCTGCGGTTTGAGCAGCAAATGGCGTCCCTCTTCTTGTGCCCTTGAATCCACAAGTACCCGCGGAGGACCAAGAAACCACCCGACCTCGTACATCTGTAACAGTTACAATGGTATTGTTGAAACTTGCTTGAACATGAATAACTCCTTTTGGTATTCTACGCCCAGTCTTACGTGAACCGATACGGCCACTCCTACGTGAACCAGTTCTTGGTATAGGTTTTGTCATATTTTTTCATTCTCATAAATATGAGTCAGAGATATACGGAGATATCCATTTCGTGTCAAAACAGATCCTTTTTTTGTACATCAGGTCCTTTAGAGAGTCCCCTTTAAATTTTAAAAGGATTACCCTTGTCTCTGTTTATGTCTCGGGTTGGAACAAATTAGTATAATTCGTCCCCGCCTACGGATCAATCGACATTTTTCACAAATTTTACGAACAGAAGCCCTTATTTTCATATTTGTCATTCCTTATCTTAAATCCGAATTCACTCCTTGGAAGAAAATAAGTCTCTTGAGATTTTGAACCTCTAATTGTACTCGCACCCCATGAAAGGAATGTTTCAAGAGGCGCCTAATTGTTCGAATCTTTGTTGCTTGAATCTTTGTTGCTTGAATCTTTGTTGCGAAGTCTATAAATTATACGTCCCTTGGTTGAATCATAACGACTTACTTCGATTTTGACTCTATCTCCGGGTAATATCCGTATAAAACTACGTCGGATCCTCCCCGAAACATAACCTAGAATCAGATCCTCATTATCTAAACGAACCCGGAACATACCATTGGGAAGTGATTCAGTAATTAAACCTTCATGAATAAATTTTTGTTCTTTCATTCCCGGTAACCCCCTTGAAGTATCAACTAATGGAGGAGAAGTGATATTAAACAACCTGCCTTTCCTTTCTTTTTCACAAATGGGAAGTTACGGGATATAAGCGGAATTACCATATATAACACAAAATTTCTCCTCCAATCCTTTTTAGTCGAGCCTCTCGATCCGTCATTATCCCCCTCGAAGTCGAAAGAATGACAATCCCCATTCCACCCAAAACCCTAGGAATTCGTTGAGAGTTGGAATATATTCGTAAACCTGGTCGGCTGATACGCTTTAAAATATTTCTATATGTTCCTTTCCTATTCCTTCTATGTCGAAGGGTTGAAACCAAGAATTTTTATTGTTTTCTCGATGTTTCCTAACGTTTTCAATAAAACCTTCTCGTAGAAGTATTCTAACAATGTTTTCGGTGATATTAGTAGATGCTATTCGAACCGTTCCCTTTTTATTCATATCAGCATTCCTTATAGAAGTTATTATATCGGCAATAGTGTCCCTACCCATGATGAACTATAATTATTGGTGCCTCTTTGTTTTGATATAATCAACATGTTCCACTTTTTTTATGATATGAAATATTAAAGGTATATGCATGAGACATAATCTATATTAATTAATCTATTTTTTGTACCCTATAATCATGGATATGCCGATCCCGATCTCATTTACTGGTATTTTTTTATAATACCTCAGGAGCTAATGATACTATTTTAGTGAAATTCAACTGTCTCAGTTCCCGAGCGATCGCTCCAAAACTCGAGTTCCTTTTGGATTTCCTTCCTGATCAATGACAACTGCTGCATTGTCATCATATCGTATTATCATGCCATTGTCGCGTTTGAGTTCTTTACATGTACGTACAATTACAGCTCTAATTACCTCGGATCTTTGAGAGGCATATTTGGCACTGCTTCTTTGATTACAGCAACAATAACGTCAAATATGAGCATATCGGCGATTACTAGCTCCTAAGATTCGAATACACATCAATTCCCGAGCTCCGCTGTTGTCTGCTACATTTAAATGGGTCTGAGTTTGAATCATATCATTATCGTTTTTTTTTTTTATCAGCTCTTTCAATGCAAAGGGTGAAAAAAAAAGAAAGAAATATTGTTTGTCCAGAAATCAAAAAATCTGCGATTGTATTTCTCCTCACAAATAGCCCTTTGTTTCCACACCCTATCCCGCAATAATGAATTGAGTTCGTATAGGCATTTTGGATGCAGCTATTGACATAGCCGCTCTAGCTACAGTTTCTGATACTCCGCCCATTTCATAAAGTATTCTACCCGGTTTAACGACGAATACCCAATATTCGGGAGATCCCTTCCCGGAACCCATACGTGTTTCTGTGGGTCTTAGGGTAACGGGCTTGTCGGGAAATATACGTACCCATTTTTTCCACCGCGGCGCGCATATCGTGTCATTGCTCGCCGCCCGGCTTCTATTTGTCTAGATGTAATCCAAGAGGGTTCAAGTGCCTGAAGAGCATATCTACCAAAACAAATATGATTGCCGCGATAAGAGATTCCCTTCATTCTTCCTCTATGTTGTTTACGGAATCTGGTTTCTTTTGGGGTTATAGTTGATGGTTGTTTCTCAGTTCCATCTCTACTACAGAACCGGACATGAGAGTTTCTTCTCATCCAGCTCCTCACGAATGAAATGATTCTATACTATTCGATGCACATGTATTTAATGAATAATGAATATTACACAAAATCATGGGATTTTTTTGATACTTAATTTAATCTGTTTGTTACGTGGGAATCCGTATATATATATTATATATATAGCTAGATATATATATCTATCGATTTTTTTTTTATAGGATATAGGACGTCTATTTGGTAGAAAATACCTTTCATTTTTATACCGAATCTCTGTTTTGACCTTTACTGAATAGCCAAAAATTATTTCAATCCAATAAGTGTTGTGTTTCTTTCGCGGGCGAATATTTACTCTGTCATCCGACCCATTCCTAGGGTTCCTAGGGCAGGGTTAACCCACGACTTCCCGGAATAAATCAATTGGTTACTGGTCCATTTCGCCATCCCACTCAATGAATAATTAGGATTCATTTGCAATAGAATCTTCTGCAGTCACAGGTTCCGTCGTTCCCATAGCTTCTTCATTAATGGCTAGGCCTGAACTATATGCAATGGAGCTTCCAATTAAATCCGTTCCAGAGTCAATCTTCTCAGTCTCTATTGACTCAAGGCTCCTTATTATTATCATTTTAAATATGAACCGAATCGGATTCATCGAATTATAGTATAGGCGAATCCACATTAATGCCTTATTACACTTTTTTTTTTATGAGATGATTCATAGGCCATACATATTGGAATTTTATATCATCGAGATTCTCCTGCTCTCTCTCTTTCTCATCCATCCTTCCATACCCCCCCCTCTCTCATTTTTTATTTGCAAACCCATAATCAGCTTGATTTTTCCATTATGTGGAAAAAAAAAAAGATTTCAGTTGCTACAACTATACGATCGTCACATCATATAGTGACTGATTTCTTGGATCCCGATAATACGAAGCTATGAGTAGGTTATTAGTTCTATAGTTATTAGTTTGGGATCGGTCTGTGTATTATTTTTTTTTTTTATCCCAACTCTAAAAAAAAAAACCAACGAGTCACACACTAAGCATAGCAATTTTACTAAATGGTCAATTGAATTTTTATTTAACCCTATAGAATTCTAAAGAATCAGAATTGCTCATTTTGATTCAAGTAAAAAAAAAAAAAGACTGAAACTCTTTTTTCATTTATTCTCCTATTGTATTGCCGGATAGAATGGCAAAGAATGAAAGGTCCATTATTGCTCATCGACAAATATCCAAATTTTAATGCCTAATACCCCATAGATAGTTCGAACTGGGTAGGAACAATGATCAATTTTAGCCCGAATGGTTTGTAGGGGAACCCTACCCTCTCTGACCCATTCGACACGCGCAATTTCTTTTCCATCAATACGCCCTCCAATTTGCACTTGAATTCCTTTTGTATCCGCTTGCTCAGTTAATTCAATAGCCCTTTTCATTGCCTTTCGAAATGAAACTCTATTTTTTAATTGGAGAGCTATGTATTCCGCAAGAATATTAGGCTGCCCATAAGGTTTTGTAACTCTTGTGATAGCAATGTTAAGTCTCCGGTTTACAGAATGAAATCCTTTTTTTTTTTACATCAGTCTGTAATTCATAGATTCCTCGTGTTCGACCCTCGATTAACAAATTAGGGAATCCTATATGGATTATGACCTGGATCAGATCTTTTTTTTTGAATCTCTATGTGTGCAATTCCCTCGAAACCTGAGGATATTCTCCTTTTTTTTTTTTTTGTACATAATTCTTGATACAATCCTTTTTATTTTTTCATCTTCCTGGAGATCCCTCGAATAACTTTTTTTGGTTGTGCGAACCAAAGGACGATGATTCTGATTTGTACCAAGTCGGAAACCAAGTGGATTTTTTTTTTTTCCCATCTCTCTCTTTCTCTCTCTTTCTCCTTTTAATATCTTTCTATTATACCACCCTAAAACCCTTCGGCTTCATTAGCTTCATTAGGAAAGTTCTCAGTAGTCTTTTTTCAATACAATTGTTATATGACAGGTGGTTTTTTTTTATTGGATAACTACGTCCTCGCGCCCGGGGTTTTAACCTTTTCATGATAGCACCCTCATTGACTTCCGCTTTACTAATGTATAAATCTCCTTCGTTGAAACCCCTATTATGACTAGCATTTGCTGCTGCGGAATAAAGCAATTTAAAAATAGGATAGGATGCTCGATAAGGCATGAGTTCCAGTAGCATAAGTGTTTCTTCATAAGAACGTCCGCGAATTTGATCAATGACTCTTCGTGTTTTGTGAGCCGACATACGTATATGTTGAGCTAAAGCTTGCACTTGTCTACTCTTGATTTTATTACTCCTTTTATTAGACGTTTGATTGCTAGTCCTCCACTTACCTGCCATAAGGTTTACCTCCCAACACTGAATGATGAGCCCCCTTTTTACTTCATTAACGACGAGATCTATTATCGTTTCTCGCGTGTCCCCGGAAAGTAAGAGTAGGTGCGAATTCTCCCCATTTGTGACCCACCATACGATCTGTTATGTAAATAGGTAAATGTTCCTTTCCATTATGAATAGCGATTGTATGGCCGATCATTGTGGGTATAATGGTAGACGACCGGGACCAAGTTACAATTATTCTTTTTTTCTCCTCCATGTTCAGCTTCTCAATTTTTTTTTTTTAATAAATGATTAGCTACAAAAGGATTTTTTTAGTGAACGCGCCACTGCGGATTACTCTTTTTTTTTTTTTTTGTTTTGTCTTATTCTTCTTTTTCTAAAGGTAAAGACGACTAGTCGTTCGCCCTCCTATTTTCTTCTTCCTATTTTATTTACGGCGGCGAAGAATAAAAATATCACTATATTTATTTTTTTCCTAGTTCTTCTTCCAAGCGCAGGATAACCCCAAGGGGTTGTGGTTTTTTTTTTCTACCAATTGGAGCCCTCCCTTCCCCGCCCCCATGGGGATGGTCTACAGGGTTCATAACTACTCCTCTTACTACAGGACGCTTACCTAGCCAACACTTAGATCCGGCTTTACCCAAACTTTTCTGGTTCACACCAACATTACCCACTTGTCCGACTGTTGCTGAGCAGTTTTGGATATCAAACGGACCTCCCCAGATGGTAATCTTAATGTGGCCGATTTACCCTCTTTTGCAATCAGTTTCGCTACAGCACCTGCAGCTCTAGCTAATTTTCCACCCTTTCCAAGTGTTATTTCTATGTTATGTATGGCCGTGCCTAAGGGCATATCGGTTGAAGTAGATTCTTCTTTTTGATCAAAAAAAACCCCTTCCCAAACCGTACAAGCTTCTTCCAAAGCATACGGCTTTCTGGATGTATATGATGATATCTAGACAGATGGATCTTATATGAATCGTATGATGAAGTACGACATGAGTGGATATATAGGAATTCAAATCTGCCGAATCGCTCATGTTAGGATCTTATACATCCTAGGTCTTCCCGTTCCGTCATCTGGCTTATGTTCTTCATGTAGCATTCAGACCGAATGACTCTATGAAATTACGTCGATACTTCCACATATTACGGGTAACGTAGGAGACATCTCTATTTTTCCCCGGGAGATCCTTAGAATTACCACTGCTTAGCTTTCAATTCGCCTCTGACCATCAAATGAAATGTGAATAAACCGTCTCCCTCTCTTT
Source organism: Aristolochia fimbriata (assembly GCA_019845555.1). NCBI lineage: Eukaryota > Viridiplantae > Streptophyta > Magnoliopsida > Piperales > Aristolochiaceae > Aristolochia > Aristolochia fimbriata. Next base: position 43,002 of record JAINDJ010000028.1, read on the forward strand.
GAAACAAGGGGCGCTTTCGGTTCTGTCCGTGCTTCAAACAATTTTGTCTTCTCCATATTACCATATCTCGAGAGTCAATAATTTTATATGAGGAACTACTGAACTCAATCACTTGCTGCCGTTACTCTTCAGTTTTCTGTTGAGGTCTATCCCATAGAGGTACTCAAAAGTGATCGATTTCTAGGTTTCGTCGTAAACCTAATTGGTTACTTCCAATTACGTAAATCAATAGTTCAAACCGCACTCAAAGGTAGGGCATTTCCCATCGATATAGGAACTTCTGTACCAGAAACAATGGTATCTCCAATTATAGCCCCTCTGGGATGTAAAATATATCTCTTCTCACCATCCCCATAGTGTATGAGACAAATGCATGCATTTCTATTAGGGTCGTATTCTATGGTTACGATTCTACCAGATATGTCTTTTTCATTCCGTCGAAAATCAATTTTACGGTATAGACGCTTATGACCCCCCCCTCTATGCCCTGTGGTAATGATGCCTCGGGCATTACGACCTTTACCACAACGATGCTGTCCATAGATCAAATTATTTCGTGGATTGGATTTCACTTGACTGTCTACGGCTCCATTGCGTGTGCTCGGGGTAGAAGTTTTGTATAAATGTATCGCCGTGTTATTAAGTATTTTGATTTAAGTTCTTTTCGCTATAAGAGGTGGAATATAGAATAACCCGGTTGAAGCGTAATGATCATACGTCTGTAATGCATTGTATGTCCCATAATAGGTCCCATTCTTCTACCCTTTCCCGGGAGTCGATGACTATTCATAGCTATTACCTTGACACCAAAGAAGAGTTCGACCCAATGCTTTATTTCGGTCCTAGTTGATCCTGATTCGACATTAGAAGTATATTGATTGTTCCCCAATAACCGAATACTTTTTTTCTGTAAAGACTGCATATTTTATTCCATCCATAAATCCATTTTCTTCCCTATGAGTTCCAGTATCGATAAGAATTCGAGTTTTTTTACTCTTCATATGTTATGGTATGAATATACCATACCAATTCGTTATGTATGGATGATGAAATTCCATTGATACCGAGCCAATTCCAATAGACTTATTAGACTTATTGGACGTTCCCATTGGCGTGCATCCAGCAGGAATTGAACCTACGAATTTGCCAATTATGAGTTGGGCGCTTTAACCATTCAGCCATGGATGCTTAACAGAGATCATCGTACATCGTGAATAACCAAATTCCAATTGAAATGAAATCTTTAGGAGGAATCAATGAAAGGACATCAATTCAAATTCTGGATCTTCGAATTGAGAGAGATATTGAGAGAGATCAAGAATTCCCACTATTTCTTAGATTCATGGACCCAATTCGATTCAGCGGGATTTTTCACTCCATTTTTTTTTTCCACCAAGAACGTTTTATGAAACTCTTTGACCCCCGAATTTGGAGTATCCTACTTTCACTTTCGCGTGATTCACAGGGTTCAACAAGCAATCGATATTTCACGATCAAAGGTGTAGTACTGCTTGTAGTAGCGGTCCTTATATATTGTATTAACAATCAAAATATGGTCGAAAAAAAAATCTCTATTTGATGAGGCTTCTTCCTATACCTATGAATTCCATTGGACCCAGAAATGATACGTTGGAAGAATCTTTTTGGTCTTCCAATATCAATAGGTTGATTGTTTCGCTCCTGTATCTTCCAAAAGGGAAAAAGATCCCTGAGAGTTGTTTCATGGATTCGAAAGAGAGTACTTGGGTTCTCCCAATAAAAAAAAAAGTGTATCATGCCTGAATCTAACTGGGGTTCGCGGTGGTGGAGGAACCGGATCGAAAAAAGAGGGATTCTAGTTGTAAGATAGCTAATGAAACCATAGCTGGAATTGAGATCTCATTCAAAGAGAAAGATATCAAATATCTGGAGTTTATTTTTGTATCCTATACGGATGATCCGATCCGCAAGGACCCTGATTGGGAATTCTTTGATCGTCTTTCTCCGAGGAAGAAGCGAA
>JAINDJ010000028.1:67500-85000 GCA_019845555.1 Aristolochia fimbriata
TTATGCATGAAGATAATCAATATCAATTCGGTCGTTACGGTCGGACTCCTTTATGGTTTTCTGATCAATTTATCCATAGGGCCCTCTTATCTCTTCTATCTTAAAATTCAGTTTTTTGAAAAAGGAACCGAGAAGAAGGTATCAGCAACAACAGGTTTTATTATAGGACAACTTTTGATGTTTATATCAATCTATTATACACCCCTCCATCTAGCATTGGGTAGACCTCATATAATAACTTCCCTAGTTGTACCGTACCTTTTGTTTCATTTCTTCTCGAAGAATCACCAATACCCTAGATTCAAGACTGTAAATTCAATGCGTAACACAACCAGAAATTCAATGCGTAATCTCTGGATTCAATGGTTATTCTTGAATAACCTCATTTTTCAATTATTTAACCATTTCATTTTACCAAGTTCAACTTTAACCAGATTAGTTAACATTTATTTGTTTCGATGCAATAGCAAGATGTTATTTTTAACAAGTAGTTTTGTTGGTTGGTTAATTGGTCACATTTTATTTATGAAATGGATTGGGCTGCTATTATGGATATGGATAAAAAAAAAAAAAAATATTATTGGATCCAATAAGTATCTTTTGCTTTTGTCAGAATTAACAAATTCTATGGCTCGAATCTTTAGCTTTGGTATTCTCTTATTTATCACCTCTGTCTACTATTTAGGCAGAATGCCGTCACCTATTTTCACTAAGAAACTGAAAGAATCCTTACCAACAGAAGAAGGGGAGGAAAGTGAGGAAGAAAGAGATATAGAAATGGAACCTACTTCCGAGGAGAAGGGAACTAAACAAGAACAAGAGGGATCCATCCAAGAAGACTTCCCCGTTATTCGGAAGAGGAAGAAAAGGAGGATTCAGAGAAACTAGATGAAAGTAAAGAGATCCAATTGAATGAAAAAAAAAATACTTTAAAAAATGAGGAAGAGGAAGATAAGGACCTCCTTTGGTTTGAAAAATCTCTTGTAACTCTCCTTTTCGACTATAAACGATGGAATCGTCCATTACGATATATATAAAAAACGATCGATTTGAAAATGCTGTAAGAAATGAAATGTCACAATATTTTTTTTCACACATGTGCAAGTGATGGAAAACCCATTTTTTTTTTTTTTACATATCCACCTAGCTTATCTGCTTTTGGGGAAATAATAAAAAGAAAGATGTCTTTATGCACGACAGAAACAGAAAAGAGGTCCCCGGATGATCTGTATCATGATTGGACTTCTACCAATGATCAAAAAAGATACAACTTGAGCAATGAATTCATAAATAGAATAGAAGCTCTAGACAAAGGGTCCTTCTCTATGGATGTACTCGAAAAAAGGATCCGATTGTGCAATGATGAGAACGAACAAGAATGCTTGCCTAAACTGTATGATCCGTTTTTCAGCGGCCCATATCGCGGAACTATTAAAAAGGCTTATTCACGTTCAATCATGAATGATTCAATAACTTTGACTGAGGATTCCATAGGAATGATTTGGATAACTAAAATCTATGGTATGCTCCCAAAAACTCAAAATACCCGAGAATTTAAACATGAAACGGATTCATTTAATGTCGAATTATTATCGACATACATTAATAATTTTTTTACCTCAATTAATGATTTTCCTGAGGAATCAACACCTAGTTCAAATTGGGAGCGATTTGCTTTATTAGTTGAAGAACAATGGCGTGGGTCACAAGATGAAATGAAATGCTTTAAATTTCTATTTGATGCAGTTACAACTGATTTAACCGATCAAACAATTATAAAAAACCCCATTGGGGTACAGAAAGTCACTAAAAAAGTGCCTCGATGGTCATATAAATTGACCGACGAGTTTGAAGAAGAAGAGCAAGAAGAGGAAAATGAGGAAGAAACGACAGAGGATCCTGAGATTCGTTCAAGAAAAGCCAAACGTGTGGTAATTTTTAATGATAACAGTGAAAATTCCGATACTGATACTAGTACCAGTACCAGTGACAATAGTAATCAAGCGGAAGAGGTGGCTTTGATACGCTATTCACAACAACCGGATTTTCGCCGGGATCTAATCAAAGGATCTATGCGTGCTCAAAGGCGTAAAACAACTATTTGCGAAATGTTTCAAGGAAACGTGCATTCCCTACTTTTTTTGAACAGACTAAACAAAATTTTTTTTTTTTTTTTTTTGATTTTGATATCTCCAAAATTTTCGAAATTATGAACCCAATCTTTATAAGTCTGACGGGGAAAAGCCTAGAATTAAAAACTTCAGATTATGAAGATTCTGAGCAGGAGTGGGCAAAAAAAAAAAAGGAAGGAGACAGAGAATAAAAAGGAGAATGACCGGATAGCAATAGCAGAAACTTGGGATAGTATTATATTTGCTCAAGCAATAAGGGGTTCGATGTTAGTAACCCAATCAATTATTAGAAAATACATTGTACTGCCCTCATTAATAATAGCTAAAAATCTCGCCCGTATGCTCTTATTTCAATCCCCGAGTGGTACGAAGATTTTAAAGATTGGGATAGAGAAATGCACGTTAAATGCACCTATAATGGTGTTCAATTATCAGAAACAGAATTTCCACAAAACTGGTTAACAGATGGTATTCAGATAAAAATACTATTTCCTTTCTGTCTGAAACCTTGGCGCAATAAGGTAAGACCCCCTTGGAAGTCCAAAAAAAAAAGAAAGAAAAAAAGAAACAATTTTTGTTTTTAACAATCTGGGGAATGGAAGTTGAACTACCCTTTGGTTCTCCCCGAAAACGACCTTCTTTTTTTTTTAAACCCATTTGTAAAAATTCGAAAAAAAAAAATGACAAAGTTGGGAAAAGAAATGTTTCCTAGTTAAAAAAGTTTAAAAAAAAACAAATAAAAAGGTTTATAAAATTTGCAAAAGAAAAAACAAGCGGGGTTATCAAAAAAATTCTCTTTATTAAAAGAATAATAAAAGAACTTGAAAAAAGTAAACCCTTTTTTTTTTTATTCGGATTTAGGAAAATAAAAGTATATGAACCAAATGAAAATACAAAGGATTCTATAATCAGTAATAAAATTACCGATGAATCAATCATTCAAATTAGATCCATGGATTGGACAAATTATTCAATCACAAAAAAAAAAAAAAAATCAAAGATATGGCTGATAGTACAATCACAATCAGAGATCAAATTGAAAGAATCATGAAGGACAAAAAAAAAAAATTAGAACTCAGATAAAAATAAAAATCTTATTTCTAATAAGACGAGTTGTGATAATAAAAGGTGGGAATTTTGGAAAGATATTTTGTGGATATCAAAAAAAAAAAATAAGTGCGCGATTAATACGCAAATGGCACTACTTTATGAAATCTTTCATTCAAAGAATATACATCGGTATCCGTCTATCTACTATTAACATTCCCAGAAGAAATGCACAACTTTTACTTGAATTAACAAAAAAAAACTCTCAATAAATACAATTACAATGATGAAACAAATCAAGAAGTAATTGATGAAACGAACCAAAATGCAATTCAGTTTATTTCGACTGTAAAAGAATCACTTTCTAATATTAGTAATAATAATTCAAAGACTTATTGTGACTTATCTTCCTTGTCTCAAGGATATGTATTTTACAAATTATCACAAATTCAAGTTATTAATATTAACAAGGATCCCTTAGGATCGGCGCTTCAATATGACGGAGCATATACCTTTTCAAGGATAGAATAAAGGTGATACGAGAAGTATCTGATTCCAAAACAAGGCATAAAAACTTCCGAATTCTGGAATCAATGAATGGAAAGACTGGTTAAGAGGTCATCATCAATACAATTTATCTCAGACTAGATGGTCTAGATTAGTACCGCAAAAATGGCGAAATAGAGTCAATCAACGCCATATGATTCAAAATAAAGACTTAAAATTTTTGGATTCATATGAAAAAAAACCAATACCAATTCATTCATTACAAAAATGAAAATTCTTATGAAGATAATTCATTGTCAAGTAAAAATAAAAAAACAGTACAGATATGCTCTTTTAGCACATAAGTATATTAATCATGAGGATAGAAAGAACCCATATATTTATGAGTTCCCGTTACACATAAATGGGGGACGAAAGATTTCATATAATTACCACAGACCTAAACTCGAATCATTTTATGTATTTGGGAGTACTCCTCGTAGTGATTATTTAGGAAAAGAGTGTATTATTGATACAGTTCAAAATCTGGATCGAAAATATTTTGAGTGTGGGAATTCTAAAGTTTTGTCTAAAAAAAAATCGAAATCTTGATATTGAAACCAGGGCTAACATGGGTGCGAAGACTAACATTCGCAAAGACAAAGATACTAAGAAAAGGACTAAAAATTTTAAAATAATTAAAAAAAAAAAGGTCTTTTTTATCTCAATCTCATGATTGATCAAAAAAATTCACCCACCCAATCAAAAAAAAAACTTTTTTGATTGGATGGGAATGAATAAAGAAATGGTATATGGTCCCATATCGAATCTGGAATCTTGGTTCTTGCAAGAATTTATACTGCCTTATCGTGCATATAAGATTAAACCCCGGATTATACCAATCAAATTACTTTTTTTTAATTTTAATGGAAATGAAAATATTAGTAAAAATCTCAATCAAAATAAAAAAGAGGGTCTTCGTATATCATCCAATCAAAACGAAGAATATATTGAATTAAAGAATCGAAATCAAGAAGAAAAAGAACAGCGGGGCCAAGATTCTTTTGGATCTGATCCAGAAAACCAAAAGAATCTTGGATCAGATGCACGAAACCCCAAAAAAGATTTGGAAAAAGATTCCGCGGAAACCGAATCAGACATTAAAAATAAAAAACGTAAAAAGAAAAAGCAATCTAAAAGCAAGAAGGAGGCAGAACTTGATTTGCTCCTGAAAAAGTATTTTCTTTTTCAATTGAGATGGAATGAAACTCTGAATGAAAAAATAATCAATAATGTTAAGGTATATTGTTTGCTGCTTAGACTGATAAATCCAAATGAAATTGCTATATCCTCTATTGAAAGAGGAGAAATATGTCTGGATGTAATGCTGATTGATAAGGAGCTAACAGTTAGAGAATTGATAACAAAGGGAATATTCATTATCGAACCGGTTCGTCTGTCTCTAAAACAGGATGGACAATTTCTTATGTATCAAACCCTAAGTATTTCATTGGCTCATAAGAGTAAGCACAAAACTAATCCAAGATTTCGAAAAGGCAAAATATGTTGATGAGATAAATCCAAATTTTGATGGATCTATTGCACAAGATAGAAAAACGCTTGGGAATAGAGACGAAAATCATTATGATTTACTTTTTCTTCCTGAAAATATTCTATCTCCTGTACGTCGTAGAGAATTGAGAATTCTAATGGATTTCAATTGTGGAAATGGGAATGTTGTAGATAGAAATACAGTACTTTGCAACAGGAATAACATAAAAAAAATTGTGTGCAATTTTTAGATGAGAATAAGTATCTTGATATAGATACAAATAAATGCATTCAATTAAAATTGTTTCTTTGGCCGAATTATCGATTAGAAGATTTAGCTTGTATGAATCGCTATTGGTTTGATACCAATAATAGTAGTCGTTTCGGTATGTTAAGGATACATATGTACCCACGATACAGAATTATTTGATTGTATATTTTCTTTTTCTATTTTCTATATATCACGCTTATACCTGGTAGACTAGGACAGACATATTTAGATGCACGCTGTCTTACATTCCATTCTGATACATGATAGTAATATTAATTCAATAACGTATTAATTGGATCTAGGACTGAATCGGCGGAATCGTCTTAGGGGAAAATCTTTTTTTTCTCTTTCGTGGGTGCAAAACTGTACCATGCTTTCGTATCCGAATCAAATTACAAATGAAATTGGATTTATTAATTTAGATTTGCTAAAAACAAAGTACTATATGAATAAATCTAGATTCCTCTGTGTACCAGATTGAAATAACTGTCATTATTATTCCTGACCGGTAAAACCTATATTTAAAAAAAAAAAAAAAAAAGAGAAGAATTATTTTTATGAAAAAAAGTTCATTCATCTCAGTTATTCCGCAAGAAGAAAAAGGAAAAACAGGGGATCCGTTGAATTTCAAGTATTTAATTTTACTAATAAGATACGTAGACTTACTTCACATCTAGAATTGCACAGAAAAGACTATTTATCTCAGAGAGGTCTACGGAAGATTTTGGGAAAACGTCAACGGCTGCTGGCTTATTTGTCAAAAAAAAAAAAAATAGAGTACGTTATAAGGAATTAATTGGTCAGCTGAATATTCGGGAGCCAAAATCGCGTTAATTTGAGAATTGGGAATTCATTTTAATTATTTGGTTTATTTTTTTATTAGTATTATATCTTGAATTTTGATGAACCTCGTTTTGTTTTCGGTAATTTATGGAATAATGAATCGGGGAAGAAAACATATGACTGTATCGGCTACAAGAAAAAAGACCTCATGATAGTCAATATGGGCCCTCACCACCCATCAATGCATGGTGTTCTTCGACTCATCCTTACTCTGGATGGTGAAGATGTTATTGACTGTGAACCCATATTAGGTTATTTACATAGAGGAATGGAAAAAATTGCGGAAAACCGAACAATTATACAATATCTGCCTTATGTAACACGTTGGGATTATTTAGCAACTATGTTCACAGAAGCAATAACGGTAAATGGACCAGAACAGTTAGGAAATATTCAAGTACCTAAAAGGGGCTAGCTATATCAGAGTAATTATGCTGGAATTGAGTCGTATAGCTTCTCATTTGTTATGGCTTGGACCTTTTATGGCGGATATCGGTGCACAAACTCCTTTCTTCTATATTTTCAGAGAAAGAGAATTGCTATATGATCTATTTGAAGCTGCCACAGGTATGCGAATGATGCACAATTACTTTCGTATCGGAGGAGTAGCTGTCGATCTACCTTATGGCTGGATAGATAAATGTTTGGATTTCTGCGATTATTTTTTTTAACAGAGGTAGTGGAATATCAAAACTTATTACGCGGAATCCCGTTTTTTTTTGCAACGAGTTGAAGGAGTAGGCATTATTGATGGAGAAGAAGCAATAAATTGGGGTTTATCAGGACCAATGTTGCGAGCTTCCGGAATCCAATGGGATCTTCGTAAAGTTGATCATTATGAGTGTTACGATGAATTCGATTGGGAAGTCCAATGGCAAAAAAAGAAGGAGACTCATTAGCTCGTTATTTAGTGCGAATTGGTGAAATGACGGAATCTGTAAAAATTATTCAACAGGCTATAGAAGGAATTCGGGGGGGGCCTATGAGAATTTAGAAGTGCGACGCTTTGATGGGGGCGGCATTCCGAATGGAATGATTTTGACTATCGATTCATTAGTAAAAACCTTCGCCTGCTTTTGAATTGTCGAAACAAGAACTTTATGTAAGAGTGGAAGCCCCAAGGGAGAATTAGGAATTTTTTTTGATAGGAGATAATAGTGTTTTTCCTTGGAGATGGAAAATTCGTCCGCCAGGTTTCATCAATTTGCAAATTCTCCCTCAGTTAGTTAAAAGAATGAAATTGGCTGATATTATGACGATACTAGGTAGTATAGATATCATTATGGGAGAGGTTGATCGTTGAAATGATAATTGATACGACAAAAGTACAAGCTATCAATTCTTTTTCCAGATCGGAGTCTTTAGAAGAGGTTTATAGCCTCATATGGGCGCTTGTCCCTATTTTTACTCCTGTATTGGGAATCACAATAGGAGTACTGGTGATTGTGTGGTTAGAAAGAGAAATATCTGCAGCATTACAACAACGTATTGGGCTTGAATACGCCGGTCCTTTGGGAATTCTTCAAGCTCTAGCAGATGGGACTAAGCTACTTTTGAAAGAGGATCTTCTTCCATCTAGGGGAGATATTCGTTTATTCAGTATCGGACCGTCTATAGCGGCCATATCCATTTTTTTTTAAGTTATTCAGTAATTCCTTTTGGTTATCGCCTTATTCTGGCCGATCTCAGTATAGGTGTTTTTTTTTCTGGATCGCCATTTCCAGTATTGCTCCTATTGGACTTCTTATGTCAGGATATGGATCAAATAATAAATATTCCTTTTCAGGTGGTCTACGAGCTGCTGCTCAATCTATTAGTTATGAAATACCATTAACTCTCTGTGTGTTATCAATATCTCTACGTGTGATTCGTTGGAACATCAACTTTAACTTATCCCCTAGTTTTATTAAAAAAAATGGAATGGACTGATTGACTAAATATCGTCAATTTTCTTTATTCATCACTTGGGTCGATGAGCTAAACCAGATAGTTATATGAGTGAAATAAAACTGCTTATGAATTTGCAGTAATAAGATTCATTCTCATTCCCTATGTACGAGGGTAAAGTCGAAGTAAACATAAGCAGCGGAAACTGTTTACCCCAAGATTGGATGATTAGTCATCATGGCTTGAAGCGGGTACAAAAGATCAATTCTATGGAGTTTTTACAATTTTATCCATATTTTGGATCAATCAAAAAAAAAGGTGGGCGGTTAGAAACACTAAGATACGTAAAGGATTAGTAATGGAAATAATGTAAGGTATCCAAAAAGATATTTTTGCATGAAAGGAATCATAATGAGGGCTTTACGTTGGTAGAAATGATCAAGTAGTACTTCCTGATGATTCCGATCCAGAGTATACTCTTACCCACTGATTAAAGAAATGACTATCGGGAACGAAATAATCCTTTATTTTTTAGAATCCCCTTCTGATAAAGAAGAACAGGAACGAAAGAAATGGAATGCAAAAATGAAAATGATAAGAGATCTTTTTTATTCTTTCTTTCTCTGATCTACATTGATATAGATAGAATGGAATTCTTATCAAGATTCATGAATTTGTGCGGGGGTCTAATTATTTTTCGTAATCGCACACTATGGGTCGAAATTTTTACCGATACAGCAGATATTTTATTGAAGGATTCAGTTATTGCTGAACAAAGAAAAAAATTTTGGCATTATATAAAAAATAAAAAAGGGATGAGATCAATTCCGAAGCACTTTTACTTTTATTTGTTATTATAGCAGACAGAATTCCATTGGTTTAATTAGGGGCTCCCCGATGAATCTTTACTTTAGCTACTCAAAAAAAAAAAGCAAGCCGGGGTAATACCGAGTCAGTCCTTAAATTTATTTGTGGCCATTGAGGAGCCGTATGAAGCGGAGGTCTCATGTACGGTTCTGGAATAGCGATAGGAACAGTGATGTTATCATCGACTATAATTATCTAACAGTTCAAGTACGATTGATATAGTTGAGGCACAGTCTAAATATGGATTTTTGGGGTGGAATCTGTGGCGCCAACCCATAGGGTTTATAGTTTTTCTAGTTTCTTCCCTAGCAGAATGTGAGAGATTACCCTTTGATTTACCAGAAGCGGAAGAGGAATTAGTAGCAGGTTATCAAACCGAATATTCGGGTATAAAATTTGGTTTATTTTACATTGCGTCTTACCTAAATCTACTGGTTTCTTCATTATTTGTAACAGTTCTGTACTTGGGGGTGGAATTCCTCTATTCCGTACATATTAATTCCAAAGCTTTTGGAATAAATAAACCAGGGGGTCTTTGAAACTACAATTGGTATCTTCATTACGTTAGCTAAAGCCTATTTGTTCCTGTTCATTCCTATCACAACAAGGTGGACTTTACCTAGGATGAGAATGGACCAACTATTAAATCTTGGGTGGAAATTTCTTTTACCTGTTTCTCTAGGTAATCTATTATTGACAACTTCTTTCCAACTCCTTTTGCTGTAACAGAATATGAAATTCTAGGTTCATAACCTCTCTCAAGCAAGAGAAAGAAACATCAAATTATTCATGGATATCCACGATATGTTTCCTATGGTGACTGGGTTCATGAATTATGGTCAACAAACAGTACGAGCTGCAAGGTACATTGGTCAAAGTTTCATGATTACTTTATCCCACGTGAATCGTTTACCTGTAACTATTCAATATCCTTATGAAAAATCGATTACATCAGAGCGTTTCCGCGGTCGAATCCACTTTGAATTTGATAAATGTATTGCTTGTGAAGTATGTGTTCGTGTATGTCCCATAGATTTACCTGTTGTTGATTGGAGATTGGAAACAGATATTAGAAAGAAACGGCTGCTTAATTATAGTATTGATTTTGGAATCTGTATATTTTGTGGAAACTGCGTCGAGTATTGTCCAACAAATTGTTTATCAATGACTGAGGAATATGAACTTTCCACTTATGATCGTCACGAATTGAATTATAATCAAATTGCTTTGGGTCGTCTACCAGTGTCAATAATTGGGGATTACACAATTCAAACAAGCAATTATGAATTAAACTCAAATAAATAAAAATAGCCGCGGATAAACCCTTTTCCTTTTTCAATAATGATAATGATTACCAATACCAAAATGACCAAATTCCTAAGATTGTGTTTTGATGAAGGTTCTTTCATTTTGCATTTTGGTTCGGCATTAACCACAAATCATAACTATAACTACTGATTTGTGGGAATCATGGCTTGATTTGAATTCAAAATAGAATTCATATATCTGTGGTGATTTCCCAATTCCGAACTACACTTTGACTTTCAAATACAGAAGTGGGATTGGGCCAATAACAGTATCCGCGTCAATCCACATCCCATTAAGATTTAATTCAATTAAAAATAAAAACGTATCATCATAGGCAAGAAAAAAAAATAGGGTAACCCCCTTTTCCTGGCCCGGTCAGTAAGGTCATGAAATATTTCTACTTAACTCTTATTTTACATATAATGGATTTACCTGGACCAATACATGATATTCTTTTAGTATTTCTGGGATCAGGTCTTATATTAGGAAGTCTCGGAGTAGTATTACTTACGAATCCCATTTTTCTGCCTTTTCTTTGGGATTGGTTCTTGTTTCTATATCCTTATTCTATATTCCATCTAACTCCTATTTTGTAGCTGCTGCACAGCTCCTGATTTACGTGGGGGCCGTAAATGTCTTAATCATATTTGCCGTGATGTTCATGAAAGGTTCAGAATATTCCAATGATTTCTCTCTTTGGACCGTTGGGGATGGGATTACTTCACTGGTTTGTACAACTATTTTGTTTTCATTAATTACTACTATCTTAGATACGTCATGGTACGGGATTATTTGGACTACAAAATCAAGCCAGATTATAGAACAGGACCTGATAAGTAACGTTCAACAAATTGGGATTCATTTATCAACAGATTTTTATCTTCCATTTGAACTTGTTTCTATAATTCTTTTAGTTGCTTTGATAGGTGCAATTGCTATGGCTCGTCAGTAAAAAATAGTTAGAATTATAAATCTAAAATCAAAGAAAAAATAAGGCCTTGTTTTGTTCTGCCTTATTGTTAGTACATCTACTTTCCTTCATTTTGTTGATATGGAATATAAAATAATAAAGAGTTTAGTTCTATCCATTACCAATGCTTTCGTTTGTTACGCACTTGTTATATTCGAGTCAATCAAATCGGTTAAAAATTTGTCGTTCATATTGAAATGAATCGAGATTGATGAGGAGTTAGTCAATGATGCTCGAACATGGACTTGTTTTGAGTGCCTATTTATTTTCTATCGGTATTTATGGATTGATCACAAGCCGAAACATGGTTAGAGCACTTATGTGCCTTGAGCTTATACTGAATGCGGTTAATCTAAATCTCGTAACATTTTCTGATTTATTTGATAGTCGTCAATTAAAAGGAGACATTTTATCGATCTTTGTTATAGCTATTGCCGCCGCTGAAGCAGCTATTGGACCGGCTATTGTTTCCTCGATCCATCGTAACAGAAAATCAACTCGTATCAATCAATCAAATTTGTTGAATAAATAGTCGTAGTCGTAATGATATAGAATAGATATAAATAAACATGGATATCCTTCTATATATATATGGATCGAATATGAATAGATAGATATAATTTATCTAATTCTAAAATTCTAAAATTAGAATTAATATGCCTAACTCGTTGATGTTTGCCGAAACATAAGAAATCAAAGTATCTTGGCCCTTTCTCATGAACAGATCCGGAAATCTATTGATTATAAAAAAAAAAACCAATTCAGGTAACCCACTGATTCGTCTGGTGTCTAGAATACATGATTTATTTACTACTTATTTTATTTATTTTTTACCAGATCGAAATTAAATTAATAATAGTCAAAATTTTTATAGATCCAATGTCACATTCAGTAAAGATTTATGATACCTGTATAGGATGTACTCAATGTGTACGAGCGTGTCCTACAGATGTATTGGAAATGATACCTTGGGACGGATGTAAAGCTAAGCAAATAGCTTCCGCTCCAAGAACAGAGGACTGCGTGGGTTGTAAAGATGTGAATCCGCTTGTCCAACGGATTTCTTGAGCGTACGGGTTTATTTATGGCATGAGACAACTCGCAGTATGGGTCTAGCTTATTGATACGTTCTAGAAAACTCCATTGGAATACATTTGATTCTTCTTTACCGACAAAGACCCGTACTCGGCAAAGGAAAATAGAATATATTATTTTTATTTTATTCCGGGGCGGGTCTTTCTGGTCAAAGTCTATCTTGTCTTTACCACGAGCTATTTTCCTTGGTTAACAATAATTGTTGTTTTGCCAATATCCGCGGGTTTGTTAATTTTATTTCTCCCTCATAGGGGGAATAAGGGAGTTAGGTGGTATACTATATGTATATGCTTGTTGGAGCTGCTTCTAACAACCTATGCATTCTGTTATTATTTCCAATTCGACGACCCATTAATCCAATTGGAGGAAGATTATAAATGGATAAATATTTTTGATTTTCACTGGAGACTGGGAATCGATGGACTTTCCATAGGACCCATTTTACTAACGGGATTTATTACTACTTTAGCTACCTTAGCGGCTTGGCCAGTTACTCGGGATTCTCGATTGTTCTATTTCCTTATGTTAGCAATGTACAGTGGTCAAATAGGATTATTTTCCTCCCGAGACCTTTTACTTTTTTTCGTCATGTGGGAGTTAGAATTAATTCCTGTTTACCTACTTCTATCTATGTGGGGGGGTAAGAAACGTTTGTACTCAGCTACAAAGTTTATTTTGTACACTGCGGGGGGTTCCATTTTTCTTTTAATAGGGGTTCTAGGTATGGGTTTATACGGGTCGAATGGCCCAACATTAAATTTTGAAACATCAGCTAATCAATCATATTCCGCAGCATTGGAAATAATATTCTATTTTGGCTTCCTTATTGCTTATGCTGTCAAATCACCGATTATACCCCTACATACATGGTTACCAGATACCCATGGGGAAGCACATTACAGTACATGTATGCTTCTAGCCGGAATCTTATTAAAAATGGGAGCATATGGATTGATTCGGATCAATATGGAATTATTACCCCATGCTCATTCTATATTTTCTCCATGGTTGATGATAGTAGGAGCAATTCAAATAATCTATGCAGCTTCAACTTCTCCAGGTCAAGGCAATTTAAAAAAGAGAATAGCCTATTCTTCCGTATCTCATATGGGTTTCATAATTATAGGAATTGGTTCCATAACCGATACGGGACTCAACGGAGCTATTTTACAAATAATCTCTCATGGATTTATTGGTGCTGCACTTTTTTTCTTGGCGGGAACGAGTTATGATCGAATACGCCTTGTTTATCTCGACGAAATGGGCGGAATTGCGATCCCAATGCCAAAAATATTTACCATGTTCAGTAGTTTTTCGATGGCTTCTCTTGCATTGCCGGGAATGAGTGGTTTTGCTGCGGAGTTATTAGTTTTTTTTGGAATAATTACTAGCTCTAAATATTTTTTAATTCCCAAAATACTAATTACTTTTGTAATGGCTATTGGAATTATATTAACTCCTATTTATTCATTATCTATGTTACGTCAGATGTTCTATGGATACAAGCTTTTCAACATTACAAACTCTTATTTTTTGGATTCTGGACCACGAGAATTATTTATTTCGACCTGTATCTTTTTACCTGTAATAGGTATTGGTCTTTATCCCGATTTAGTTCTCTCGTTATCAGTTGACAAGGTTGAAGCTATTCTAGCTAAATTTTTTATAAAAAATTAGAATTAGATAGAATAAGACATAAAGTAAAAAACTCCTTTGATTTTTAAAATCATTTTCTATTTCTATAACTATAAATAATATAATGAAAAAATCAAAAGAAAAAAAGCGAAGTGGTTTGGAATTGTAATCAGATACATCCGGAGTTTTTGAGAACCATTACACATTACATTGGTTCAAAAAAACAAAAAAAACTTTCGCTATCTGAGGAGACCACTATGGATTCTTCGAACTTTTTCTTCAATTAGATGTTAATGTGAATGAACCATAACTATGTAGTCCTACCCCTAATATATTGACTCCGAAATAACATATCCAAATTATCAGAAATCCCGCCGAAGCCACCATTGCAGAATTCACACCTTGCAAACTTTGAGCCGTTCTAGTATGTAAATAAATCGCGAATATGGTCCAAGTAATAAATGCCCAAGTTTCCTTAGGGTCCCAATTCCAATAAGATCCCCATGCTTCATTAGCCCATACTGCTCCCGAAAGAATACCTATGGTTAAAAAAGTAAATCCTAGACTAATAACACGATAACTCCAACGATCCAATTGTTGAGTAAATTGATACTTGTGATAATTTCTAAATGAAAGAAAGTAGGTGCTTTGTAAAACACTTCCTTTTTCATTTAAGTATTGTATCTCATCAAAAGAAAATGACCCAATTAAAAAATTTTTACTTTTACTAAGAATATCTATGTTTTTTCTAAATGTAATGACTAAAAGAGCTACTGATAATAACGATCCGCATAAAAGAGCTCCGTAGCTCAATAACATCATACTCACGTGCATCATTAACCACTGGGATTGTAAAGCAGGCACTAATATTGCGGATGGATGCATTTCAGTTAAAAGCCCCGAAGTGGCAAAGCCTTGAGTAAAAATAGCACTTGGAGCTGTTATTGCGCTTAAATGATTTTTATGGTTCCGTATTTTAGAAACCATATGAAAAACAGAAAAACTCCACGAAAGGAACATTAATGATCCATATAAATCATTTAATGGGAAATGTCTCGAATAAATCCAACGAGTAACTAATAATCCTGTTATACATAAAAAGTAACTATCATACCTTTTTTTCTGACGAATCACATAGTCCTACGATTTCATGAACTAGCAATTTCATTAAATTAATCGTAATGACAATTGAAATAATCGAAAAACAGATGTGAGTTAATATATGTTCTAAAGTTTCAAATATCATAAAAAACAATTTTAATTTTAAAAACGGGGTTTCCATTCTAATTAATTATATTATAGAAATCCAGAATGGAATTCAGTATCAGTGTGGGATCTATTGTGCCCCTTTAGATAGAGGATAGGATGCCGCCACTCGGATTCGAACCGAGATGCTCTGGCACTGCTTCCTAAGAGCAGCGTGTCTACCAATTTCACCATGGCGGCTTGATGGAAATCATAATAGCCCATATTAGATTCATTCGTCGATGCAATCAATGTTATTTATTTTCCATTTATTTTCCGAAACATTAGAAAGTAATGGTTCAATAAAAATTTGTTCAAATATTTATTTGAACGTTCAATAATAGTTAACTTAGTATCATGATATGTTATCGGTTTTAACAATGGGATTTCATCTGGATAATTCATTTCCGATTTATCTGATTTCATGGATGCGAAAAAAGTAAAAAGATTCTTTTTTCATTACATCCGACATTACATCCGAAGAATTTTTCAAAAAAAAAAAAAAAAAAAAAAAAAACAAGCGAAGTGATGGGGAAAATGACAATCCCCATCTCCTGAACTCCTGAATTATAAAAAAAAAAAGGTGAAATCCTTATCTTGTATGTAACTGCTTTTGTTTGAAAAAAAAAAAAAAGACAAATAGTCCCGTTTTTAGACCCCCGTTAGACCGTTAGACAGAAAAATGGAATTTGTTTTCTACATGCGACAATATCGGGTTCTATCTCATATGGATGAGTTCAAAACATTAGTTAATGTAAATTATTCATCTTCTATTGTATATTGGAAACCCTCTAATTCATCGAGTCATATTGATTTAGAGTATTCCAAGGCTTTACTTTATTATTGTCGCACAAAAAAACTTTTTGAATGTCCAGTAGAAATAGATTTAGCTAAGGATAAAGCCTTTTCCGCGGCCCAATAACCTCTTTTTTTTTTCCAAATATTTCTACGAATACGCTTCTTTGACATAGAAGTACGTTTCTTTGGAACTGCCATCTTAAAAAAGTGACTCATTTAGATAGTTGGATGTGAAAGACATGTATTACTCAAAAGGATCGTTCTTTCTATTCATTATCTATATTTATTCCATAACGAAGACTTTCTTGATTACATTACATCAAAAATATGGATACACACACGTTGATATAGTATCACTCGGAATAAAAAAAAGAAAAGAAATAGAATAAAAAAAAAGAAAAGAAGAATGATGTCATTCTTATCATTCTTATTCTTAAAGTTCTTAAAGGAAGTTATTTTTCACGTCTTTTACAATAATGTTAAAAGATAATTTGTACTAATCGGTGACGTGATATTCTTATTCAAATCCATATATATCAGATGCCATAGAAATCGAATCGTTTGCTCGCTATTCTTAATCTTTTTAATCTTCTTAATCTTTTTAATCTTAATAATATAATAAAAAAAAAAAGCTTTCAATTAATATCTCAGTCTATTTATATATTGTTATTGTTGTGATTTTAACTAAATTGAAAAGAAAAGTTTAAGATAAGAACAGAACCTTTACATCTAATTTAAGAAAACAATAATGTAACATTTTCGATTAATTAATCAATTGAATCAATCTTGAAAGTAGAGTACCTATAATTATTAAAATTAAATAAAGACTAATAAAAATTTATTGAAAAATAAAAATAATTTTTTTTTTTAGTAATCTTTTATTTCAGTTCTATGCAAAATAATGAGTATTATAGGATTTATAATAAACATAAGTTTATTTGATTGGAATAAAAGCTAATCAATCAGTTCCGCAATTAATCAGTTACTAACTAGTAATAAACTATAAACTAACTAAAATAACTAGATCTTCATTAGTTGGAGTTATTGGCAAATCCTATATTCCAGAATCTAGTATTTTTTTTGATAGAATTTCTATATGGATATAAATCGCCATAGTATTAGAATGGTTGAAAATCTCATACTCCATTCTATATGTTAATAAATATCTTATTAATTACTAGGTAGTAATAGTTAAATAGTAATTTGGTTATTTGAGGAAATGCAACTTCTCAATTGGAGTAATTGGAATATTTAAAATATCTGGTAAAGAATCAAAATAATTAATGATTTCAAATCATATTTGAGTTCTCTTAATGAAATAAGAGCTGGTGAATCGGAAACAATTAAAAAAAAAAAAGGTTTTAT